>LJJS01000866.1:480-20398 GCA_001447215.1 Diaporthe aspalathi
TCCCACCAAAACCTTAATAATTGCCAGCCCCCCTGCACTACCCTAAACCACTCTAAATTAACTAAATTAATTTAAAATAAGCAATTTAAAGCAATTGTCACTCATTGGTGCTAACTTTTATTATTATTTGGCCCTGGGTAGGTGCTAAAGTTGGATAAAGTTGGTGAAAATAGTTAAAATCCGCCACTCACTAATATCCGCCACTCACTGGTAAACCACGTTATATTTTATAATAATAAAAAGATTTAATAAGTATTAAATTAAATAAATAATGTTTTTTTTAATAATTTGACCTTAAAACTACTTATTATAAAAAGTTTAAAAATAAATAAATAAATATATTTAATAAATAATTAAACTACTTATAAAAAGTTTTTTTAAAAACATAAAATATTTTTAAAGTTAATATAAAAAGCAACCTTTTATAAACACTTTAATAACTAGTAGTAATATTTTAAATAAAATTTAATTTTACATGAAGAAATAAACTTAAAAAAGCCTATTAATATCTTAAGCTTAAAAAGCAAATATATTTAATAAAAAGTAAAAAAAATACTTTATTAAAAAAATAAGCTTTTTATATTTATAAAATTATAAAAAAAGCTTATTAATTAAATTTATAAAATGCTAATATATAATTATTAAAAACTTATAATAATACTTAAATAAATATAATAATACTTTAAGTTTTTTTTTAAAAGAATAATCGTTTAAAATTATAATATATATTATAAAAGCAAAACTGTATAATATAAGCTTTAAAATCAGCTATAACTATTATTAATACTTAATACATTATAGCAGTTTATTAATTTAAACTTTATTATTAAACTATTAGCTTTAAAAAGACTTATAATAAAAGTTAAATATAATAATATTTTAATTATTATAAACAAATTTAAAAAAAATACTTACTTTTTGCTATATAAAATAAATAAATAATATAAATACATATATATATATATATAAATAATTATTAATAATTATAATATAATATAAAAAGTTATTTTAATTAAAAAATAATATTTATATTAAACTTTTAATAATTATTTATAAAATAATTTAATATTAAATTAAAGATTTTTATCGCGTTTTATTTTTAAATAATTAATTAAATTTTAAAATAATATTTATATAATTATATAAACTATACCTAAAACAGCTAAATATAGCTATGACTTATAATATAATTGATTTATAATAATATAAATATAAAAGTATTAAAAGTATTACCTTTTTATACTAATTATATTTATAAACTAAAAGCTTATAAAAAACTAATTTTTAATAAAAAAGCACAATTAGCTACAAAAAAAGCAATTAAAATTTAAAATCTTTAAAAGAAGCTTTAATAACAATTGCTTTTTATATAAAAATAAATAATAACTTATATTAATAAAAACAACTTAAAAAAACTAACCTTAAAAACAACAAGATTTATTTATTTTATAAAAATATATAAACTAAATAATTCAGCAATAAACTTAATTATAAAGAAATTAAATTATTTAAAATTAAAGAAAACTTTTAAATATTAACTTTAAACTTTTATTACTTAATAAAATGTAAATTAAATTTAAAAATAATAAAAAAGAATTAAAAGTTAAAAAGATTTTAAATTTAAAAATATATAATATTAATATTAAATATTTAATTAAATAAAAAAGCTATAATAATGAAAATAATATATAAAAACTATTTAAAAATTTAATAAATTATTAATAAGCACTTTGCTAATATTATTAAAAAAACCTAACTAATTTATAATAGTATTTCCTATATTAATAAAACTTTAATTAAAAGCCTTAAATATTTTAAAACCCGCTGCATTAACAAAATCTACAGCAACCACCTTTTAAACAACCTTAATAATACAAAAACATTTTTTTTCTATCAAACCCTTATCTACAAATTTTACCCCTTTCTTTTAAAAAAAAGCACTTTTATTTCTTTAATTAAAATAAACAAATTAATAACTTATTTAAACAACCTTAAATTTTTACTAAATATTACTTTTCCTTTAACTTTTAATTATTAATGTAAAATAGTTTATTAATAATCCGCAATATTAAAAATATATTAACAAAATATTAAAAACTTAAGAAAAAGAATTTATATAAAAATATAAAAATATATAATATATTATAAAAGTAATTCTATTTTATATACTAAAAGCAACTTTTTATTAAATTTACTATTATACAAACCAAGTTCTCCTTTAAGTATAGCAAATAAAATATAACTTTATAACTATAACATTTAATAAAAGCAAAACACTTAAAACAAATATAACACTTTTTAAATAAAATAAAATAATCCGTAAAAAAACTTTTTATATAAAAATTTCAAACTCTGTAAAATATAATAATAATTAAAAAACAATATAAAAATAAAAAAAATATAAAAAAAACTTATAAAAACAAAAAACAAACTTTTAAAAAATAAAAAAAATAAAAACAATAATATTATAATTATAATAAAAGTAAAAATAATAATTAAGTTTACAAAAAAACAACTTTACTTAACTAGCATATTAACTAAATAAATAATATAAAAGCACTTAGCCTTTTTTATATAATTTAGCTTTAAAATTAAAAATAAAATAAAAATACTAATATTATTAAACTTTAGTAAATAATACTAAACTTTAATAAATAATACTAAACTCTAATAAACTATAATAAGCTAAATTAAAAAAATAAATATATAAAAATATATTTATTACTAAATAGCTAAATAATATAAACAGCTCTTTAGTAATTAATTTAAATATTTACTTATAAATAGCTTTTACTAACTAATAATTATTATTAATTTATAATATTATTTAACTACCACCGCTCAATTATATATTTTAAATATAAACCCTAATTAACAAGTTTAAAAAACATAAGGAACCTTAATTATTACAAATAGCTATAATTTAATAAAAATATATTTTTAAAAAATAATAATAAACTTTTAATAATTTTTATATTTAAAAAAAGATTAATATAAATTAAACCATTTAATTAAATATAAAGTAATAGCTTTTAAATTAATATTAATTAATAAAATAATAATAATAATAATAATTTATTTAAAAATATAAAAAATATAAAAAGTTTATATATATATTTAAATTATTAAAACTAGTTATAACAAATTAGGTGTATTTTAAAAGGTGTGCGTAAGGGGGTGGTGTGTGACGTGGTAAGGGTACTTATATAAGGGTCTTGGCGGCGGGTGACCGGTCACCTGGGGGCCTGCACGTTACCCCGCTATAGGCGTGCCAAGCTGCCTGAAACGCCCTAAAAAACAAGCCTTTTTCAGGGCTTTCAGCGGCCCTCCAGCGCCTACAGGGGCTAATTATAGGGCCTTCGTTAACGCATTACAGCGCCTAATTTAAAATCACCCAGGGCTTAAAACAGCCAATTTTAAAAAAATATATATTATTATTTTAAATATATTTAAAAATAAAAATAATAAAAATATATTAAATTTAAGTAAATAATAATAATAATAATATATAAAATATATTTAAAATATATTAATAAATAATTATAATATTAATAAATTTAAAGTTTTTTATAATTTAACTATTTTAAAAGTAATATTTAAAAATTTATAGTAAATGTTTTTTAAATTCTTTTATATGAATTAAAGATATTATAAAATTATAAAAACCAAATATTAAAAAAAGAAATTTTATTAAAACATTTAATTAAATATTTAAATTAGTATATTTTAATTTTATATATAATTAAAAATATATAATTTTATAAAATTATATAAATATTTTAAAATATTAAAAATTAAAGTTTTATTTTTAAAATATTTAAATAAATATAAAAGATATATAAACAAAACAAATAGAAGAATATTTGTAGACTTTTGGGCTATATATTTGCTATATATTGTATTAGGTTGCAGCGTTTATTAGCTGAAATATGGTTAATTTAAACTTTTCCCCCTGCGGGGCTGCTGTAGAAAGTACTTATTTAGCCTTTAGTACTGTTACTCGCAGTGTCACCCGGGTGAGTCACCCCGCAAACGGGGGGCTGGAATAACCACTACTTAACAAATGGTTTCGGGCAAAGCTCTGTGTTTGCTGTCCATCGCATTTAGACGCATCTCGCATCTCGCATCCCGCATCCGATGACCAGATGATGGACCGTATTGCAACGCAAGGGTCTCAAGCCTTTAGTCGCGGACGGTCATCTCCAAAGAGACGCGCTTTGAGCAGTGGCGACAACGCGTCGGCTGATCGACAACTATCTGCCGCGTCCTTGTCATCGGCACACGTTGCCAAACGACCGAGAACTGGCAAAAAGGCCACCCAGGGACCGAAGCACACATCCAGCCTGCATCAACGCCTCCTTAATGGCCCGCATGAGCCGCAGTCTTACAGCTGCACATTCCCCACCAATGTCGCCAGCACGCCGCCCGTCACACGGTTGCACTCGACTCTCTACCACCGGCCCTTGCTGCTTTTTGGAGACGCTGGCCGGCGAGGCCGCTGTAGCCTGTTGGAATGGTACGACGGCGTGAGCGAGGAGCGACTGATGCCGTGGCGAAAGCCCTTCAACCCAGAGCACTTCGGAGCCGCAACCGAGCCCCGTGAGCCGCTTGCTGTGCGAGCGTACGAGGTTTGGATCTCGGAGATCATGCTGCAACAGACCAGAGTTGCGGTGGTCAAAGACTACTGGACCCGGTGGATGCAGAGATGGCCGACAATGGTGCACTTGGCTGCGGCCCACGAGGACGAGGTGATGAGCGCTTGGCGAGGTCTCGGCTGTAGGTGACGCCCGGGGTTATTCTGTCGCACAATGTCTAATCCATCCAGCCCTTGGCGCGTCGCCAAAGGCGGCAACAAGGAGAGGATCGGGGAGAGAGCACGTGCGAACATTTTGTGTCGGGGCTTTACACGCTAGCTAACTCGCGCATCCGAGCAGATTACAGCCGCGCGAGGAGGATCCTCGACGCAGCAAGAACGGTGGTACAAAGCCCGACGCGCGGCGGACTGCTGCCGCAGACGGCCAAGGAGCTCGAGGACGAGATTCCCGGCGTCGGCCGTTACACTGCCGGCGCCATCTCTGCAATTGCCTTTGGCAACGCAGACTGCATGGTTGACGGCAATGTTTTGCGCGTGTTGAGCCGCCAGCTGGGGATCTTCGGCAACGTGAAGTCGGACAAAGCAATAATCGACCTGCTATGGGCTGCCGCGCAAGCCCTCGTCGAGGCCATCGCATCGGAGCACTCCGGCCTTGACAAGGAGACTGGCAAGGCCTTACCCAGTGATGTGCCCGGGCGGTGGGGTCAGGCTCTGATGGAACTAGGCAGTACTGTCTGCACCCCCCAGCCAAATGTAAGCAGCCCGAGGAGATGCTCTTCACTCGAGCTGGCAGCGTCATACTATTCCGTCACCGCCCCTTAAACAGAGAAGCAAACCTCCGTCCAAAAAGCGTCATTTGCTGATAGGAATATGGTCACAGTGTGTGTCTTGTCCGATCAAGTTCACGTGCCGTGCTTTTGAGGAGGGGATGACCATGGCCGTGACGAAAGGCTTCATTCAGGACGAGCCCTGTGATGCACCCGGGCTGGTGGACATGGAAGATATCTGTGGGATCTGTTCTGACTGGAATGTGGAAAGTCCTGAGCATGTCACAGGCGTGGTTGATGGGGTTGGCGCGGATAACCAATTCAAGCGTCCTTCCAGGCGATCAGCCAGGACATCCGCGCAGGCTCAGATAACGAGACCCGCGGGACGGTCCGGTCACCACGACTGTACATTGTCACCCGAAGCCGCCGAGGTTGTCATGTCTCATGCCCGAAGGTTCCCTGTCAAGGTACCGAAGAAGACTGTCCGCGAGGAACAGACTGTTGTCTGTGCCGTGAGACGCACCAGTGATGGCTGCTATCTGATCCAGAAACGCCCAGAAACAGGTAAGCCAGCCACACGATAAGAGACAGACTCGAGGCACCGGCTGACTTGGGCATCCTGTAGGGCTCCTCGCTGGCCTGTGGGAGCTACCAAGCCAGATGCTGCCAGTCTCCGAGGGTGACTCAACTGCTTCGACCCGGAGGCGGACCGCAGAAGACCTTGTGGCCGGGCTCTTCGGTCCCCAAAAAGGCCGTGGGAAGGCTAAGATCAAGCACACCGGGCAACTGGGCAGCGTACCATGGGTCTTCTCGCACCTGAAGCTGACGATGCACGTGCACACCTTCGATGTCGAGGACGCCCCTGGCGATCTGAAGTTGGTGGCTGACAGGACGCGGTGGGCAGACGCAGCAGCCGTCGAAGAGGAGACTATGGGCACCGGGATGCGCCACTGTTGGAAGCTCGTCGCCGCAGCCTCATGAGCCCCCCACGAGACCGGCGGCGGCTGCTACAGAGACTACGGTCGTGGCCCGTGGTTTGCATGGGACCTTATAGTTAGTCTGTTTTCCGGGCTGACCCGTCCCTCATGTAAGGTGGCATGCGCAGTGAACCGTCCAGGCCCAAGAAATCCACCCGCCGCTCCAGCTACAACAGCAAGAGAAGTGCGATGACAGCCGCACTCACACGTGCCATAACTTGCCTACGTAATAGGCCTCAACCGTAGCTGATCGATTAAGTCTGGACCGTTAGTTACACTACTAGCAGGTCTGGGGTTGAGGCCGGGCACGCAGGCGCCGCTGTCGTTAGTCTGAAACGAGATGGATGGCGTTATGCCCCCGAGCAGCTGTTACTCCTCACCCTGCAGCAGCGTGTCCCTCAGTCGGGGGGTCCACGCGGCATGGCTCGTGTCAGTGCTGGTCCGTGGTCAGCAAATGGGTCGGCCCAGGTCCCGGCCCAGGCTCAGGGGTGTGTTCCGGGCCATCAGGATTCTTGATTTGCAAGATACTAAGTATACACCACACTAAAAATCATCGGCACTCGCAGGCTCCACAATGATGCACGAATACGTAGGCCGCGTGCTCTGAAATCCGCACATGGCGGTACAACAGCAGCGCTCCACGTTGCCTGCCTGACTGCAAATTGTGCGGCACAGTACGCGCGGGTACATCGTCATTGTGTACTGTACTGTATGTATACAACGACACGTGTGTGAATGCCGCCGACTTCTCACCCCCACCGCCGGTCGCTGATGTTGGTCAGCCGGTCCACGGACGCGACAGGAGCGAGTTGGATGGCTGGACGGAGGCGTTCTGGTGGACAATTCTTGGAGTCTGTAGGCAGGTGGATGGAGTGGGTGAGCGAGGTTGGCCGAGCGAATGAATCGAGCCTCCGGCCCGGAGAAGAAGACGCGCATGTTTCGACTTTATCCTGCCACCTCTGCCCTCGAATCTTCCTCTCCATCCTCCTCCTCGTCCGTGAGGGCCTTGAGTGTTGCGTGTCCGTCTGTCTGTCTACCTTCCCCCTCTTTCCCTCTCTTTCCTTCATCAGCGTCCCCGCCACCGGCGACACTCTTTTATTGTTTCATTAACATCATTTCCCCCCCTGTTTCCTATTCTTGCCTCGTTACTTCTCAGCCTGCCGCAATCACCTTCTTCTGAGCGCCAGATCCGGTCGCACCCACACCCGCGCTCCTGAACATCGTCATCACCCTACTGTCCGACGCGCCCCTGGCTGGGTTGCAGTAATTTGGTCCTAGCTCCCGCCCGGGCGATCGACAGTCGCTCGCCTGAGCCGTGCTCTGTCTGCCCTGCCTTGCCCTGCCTTGCCCTGCCTCGCCTCGCCTTGACAGCCAGCCAGCCAGCCAGCCACGCAGACCAGATAGACAGACACTCCACACAGGCGCACACAGCCACACAGACAGCCTGTCCGACAAAATCGATTAAACAAGACCTCCACTCCCCAAAACAGAGTCGACTTGCACCGGCCGCGAGCGTAATGGGAACATTCATTCTCTCCATCTCCCGAGTGCAATGTCTTATCGCCGCTCTGCCCTCTACCGTTTCCGTGGCGTCCTCGTGCTGGCTGTTTTCTTTGTCAGCATCTTCTATCTGACGTCGCACCACGATGGTCCTGCCGCGCAGACAGACTTCCCCTCCATCATCAGCTGGATGAAGGACGGCGGCTATGAGATCCTGCTTCCCACCCAGCAGGATGTCAAGCGCCGCGCCGCCTCCGCAGCCGCGCCCACCGCAGCAACCGGCACCAATGCCAAGGATTCGCAGCCCACGGCCGATGTCTCGGACCGAACTCCCCGCGCCGGCGAGGCCACGTTCCTCCTGGACGAGCCGGGCCCGCACCAGAAACCCATGGACCCCCTCGAGCGGGAGTTCTTCTCGTGGAGGAATGAGGAGTACGAGATGAAGAAGAAGCCGCCGCCCAAGCCGCCGCGCCCGTCTGCGCCGCCGATCCCGGACCCGTTCCCCCTCCTGTCGCAGAACCCCCCGGCCGACGTTGTCCGCGAGCTACAGTCCAGGGTGCCCGACATCAACCGTCCGCCGCGGCCCCACGTCCCCGAGGACACGCCGCTGCTCATTGGCTTCACGCGCAACTGGCCGCAGCTTCTGCAGTGCGTCTCGAGCTACATCACCGCGGGCTGGCCCCCCGAGGACATATACGTCGTCGAGAACACGGGCGTCATGTACTCGAACCGCCACAACCTCCTCTCGCTCCAGAACCCCTTCTACCTGAATCACACCCAGCTCGCCATGCTCGGCGTCAACGTCATCATCACCCCGACCCTCTTCACCTTTGCCCAGCTGCAGAACTTTTACGCCTGGACAGCGCTCGAGCGCAATTGGACCGATTTCTTTTGGTCCCATCAGGACGTCGTGGCCTTCTCGTTCGAGAAGGAGTTCCGCCCTCACGCTGATGGCTCCAAAGACGTGGCCAACTACTCGCTCTATTCGAGGGCTGTGGCCATCCTGCGATATCTGCACCAGCCCGGCATCCCCAAGTGGGCCCACCATTTCTTTGCCTACGATCACCTGACGCTGGTCCACCGGGACGCCATCTTGGATGTCGGAGGCTGGGATACCCACATCCCCTTCTACGCCACCGACTGTGACATGTAAGCAAGCAATCCGCCTCCACCCCACGGGATTTGGGGAGCGGCACCCGCCGCGACACCATGGATGCATGCGACTAACCGGACCACTCCCAGGTACGACCGCCTTCAGTGGGCGGGCTACTTCCAAGGTTCGACGCAGATCGGCATCATCATCGATACCTCGACCACGCTCGACAACATAGCCGCCTTCTTCCGGATACCTGGTGTCCACGCGACCTTCGCCGGTGACCCGGGCCCCGCTGGCGCCCAAGAGAACGACGAGGAAAAAGCCAAAGATCAGTCCATGTCCGACCAGCCGGAGACACATGCCAAGGAAGTCGAGCGCAAGAGGCTGGTCGACGAGCAGGGCGAGACCATCGAGCAGCTGGTCGACATTGCCTACCGAATGCAGGCCATCAAATACATCGACGGCGGCTGGTGGCGCAACATGTGGCAGCTACGGCAGGGCGGAGGCGAAGGTGAGCCGTTCTACAGGGATCCTGAAGGCTTCCAGGTTGGCCTCGATATGATGATCGAAACGGGCAGGCGCGTCTTCTCCGAGAAGTACGGTCACCGCGGATGCGACATCGCCTTCATGGGGATCAAGGCCGAGGACGCGTGGCGCATAGAGAGGGACTGGGACCCTGCATCGGAGGGCTCTGGCAGCGATGGACCGTACTGGTGAGAATCGGTACCGCGCTCGGCCCACCCCCCTTTTCTAGGCATTTGCTCCAACCTGTTTATCTCTCTGGGGTTTGATTGTTTATAGACGGCATCAGGATACGGATATACTCTTGGCGTATTTGTGTGACCAGGATACGGTCTGGATTCGCATGGGCTCAGGCGTTCCTGGTTGAAGATGGTTATGGAGTCAGGCAGACGGGGGCGAGGTTGACAAAGAGCAGCCCTGCGGCACAATTTAGCCATAGACCTCATTTCATTCAGTGGCTGCCAACTGCCGGGGCATCGACCGCCTGGCCTTCCGCCCCTGGCTGCGGAAGAACAACCCCCAGGGCAGGGTCAATAGCTGTAAAATATGCGGGCTCATAGAACAGGTGATTGGGTATATCCTCACGCTCTGGAAAGACAATGCGGAACATCCTCTTCCACTTCTCAACCTCGTCACCCTGTGTGTTAGTAATCGTAAAGTGTCAGCATGGGCTGTGTGTGGCTGTGGGTCAGCAGCGCAGGTGAGGTGCCGCAACGCTCTTTGACGCGTACCTGGCCTATCCTCCGCAGCTTCTCCCTCTGCTCTTCATCGACACCCTCGGATACCACCCAATCGCGCAGCGGGCAAGGCTCTTGCGCCCGTTGGTGTAAAATTAGTGCTGTGTTGTCTTCGAAGTGATCCATACAGCGATTGCACCTGAATCTTGGGACGGAATGCTGACGTACGACATGATCCCTTTGGCAGCAATGTGGTCAGACGGTGTGCAAGTGGGGTTATTGGCTGAGGCCGAGGTGGGATGATGGGTGTTGATGGTTGTCACTGTCTCCCTGGGAGATCCCGGGGGGGGAGTAAAGGGGGGAGGGGGGAAGGGGTGGAGGAGAGCGGGGCGTTTTGAGTACTGGAGGTGTGGGTTGTTCTGGGAGCAGGTCTTGTCCGGGGGCAAGAGGAAGGTTGAGACTGTCGCAGGCTACGCACTTGGCATCGCGGGCTGTGGGCCAGGCGCTCTGGCAGTGAGGGTGGCTCATATACCGTTCAGGGTTGACGGCGAGGTAGGGACATTTGAGCATGGACGGGCGCTCCTGCTGTAGGGCATGCGCATTCTGCAGCTCCGCGGGCGCTCGAGGCTGGCTGTGGCGCGGCTGGTTGCCGACTGATGCGTCGGCGAGGGCATAATGAGGCTGATGCTCGGCAGAGAGTGGTGTTTCCAAGGGCTGCAGGTCGGGCCGTTTGCCTTTGTAACCTGGCCTCCTTGCGCGGGCGTGGTTAGCCCTGGAGAGCTGGCGGCTGATAGTGGACACGGTGACGGTGAGATCGTATTCAGTCTGGAGGAAGTCCTTGATGTCCTTCAGCTGCAGGTCGGGGTTCTCGTCGAGGCGGGCAATGACTTTCTGAAGCGGACCGGCCCAGGTTAGCAGGCCGTAGAAAGGCAGCCGACCTCTTACCATGATCACGAGAGTTCACTATGGCTGACCATCGTGACCAACGGGATGCGAGACCAACCTCGAGTTGCCACTCATGGAGCTTCTCTGCGCCCTTGACGTTCCTTTCCGGGCTCAGGTGGCCAAGTGTCCTGAGTTGCTTCCTCCGCCGGCTGATGGTCCGCTCGTCAACCTTCAGGATGCTGAGATGGCGTGTCAGTCAGCCGCGCGACCTCGTTCGAACAATTAATTGTTGATCTGCGCGCGCTGTTGAGACCTACCGGGCAATATCGCAGTTGGTCAGCTTGGGCGCCTGCAGAAGGTGGAGCAGAACATTCTTCTCGTCCTTGTCGAGGCGGCGGCTGTTGGACTTGGGCATGGCGTCGCTTTTGCTGGCTCTTCTTGCAGTCGGATCGTCTGCTGGCGGCCAAGTAAGTAGCCCTAGCCTGGCGGGTTTGCAATGCAATTGACCTGTCTGTCGGTCTTAGAAGCACCTGCGCGCTGACTAAGCATATGGACGTTACTGCTGGCAGCACGACTTGTCTTGTCGCGGCTACCACCAGCAGCATGTATTAGGGTAGACAAGTACCTGCGCGTTTGCGACATATACACGTTTTGGTACCTGGGCATGTAGATGCGTTCTTACTTTCCGCCCGCTGAGCCAGTGCAGTTCTGTCTGTGGTCGTCGCATAAGCCTGGCTGAGCAACACACGAGAAAACAAAAGCGTGTTGGTGGTATCTAGGGCAAAACTCGAGAACGACTATATACAAAATCAATAATACAACCGTGTTTCCTCACCCCCTCTTCCCGGCCGACAGTTCCTCCGTGCCTTCGACATTAGCGCGTGCCCGTCTATCCAGCGTCGTCCCCAGCTTTCCTGAAAACCTTGTCCCAACCGCGCGCAACCAGCAGCACAAAGTCGGTATCAAGAAGTCGTTAACGGGCAGTGTTAGACTAGGTATTTATTAGTGGGAAAAAGGGGAGGGGAGGGCAAGGAAGGAAACCGCCAAAGTATCCAGCAGGCTGTGTGCCGTGGTAATTTGGCTGGGCTTAGGCACGGCAGAGGATATTCCGGCCTTGTCGGTGCGGCCTCGTGCCTATGCTGGAAGAAACTGGTGCTCTAGAGATGGTGCCAGGGCCAACTGCTGGTCCGACCGAGTATCCTCGCAAGTGCGACGTTGCCGGCAGGCTCTGACTTGTTTTGACGTCTCGGCTCATTCCTCGTCAAGGGCACCCATGGCCCCGTTACTTCTGCCTGTCTTCTTTCCGAGCCTGAGCAGGCTGAGCCTCTTCTTCATGCCCCCTAGCTTGGGCGTTCCAGCACCATCAGGCCCCTCACGCTCCTTATCAACAGAGTCTACTGGCGTGCTTGCGAGGATGCGTGTGTCAAGGCTCCTGTGGCTGCCAGAGTCCGTCACCCAATCGCTTGCTTCTGTCCCTGATCGTGACACTGGCCCGTTGAACTGCTGGCCCCCGTTGGCCGCACCGCCTGCGATGCCAACGCCGGGATGCTGACTTTCGTGCGACGGGGCGCGGAAGAAGCTTCTTCTGTAGCTGTCTACACCCTTGCTTTCGCCCCGGCTACTCCCTGCCTCGCTCCTATCGGCGGCCTGCTCGCCGTTCACTGGCGTCCGTGGCTGCTGGGGCTGCTCCCTTTTGCGGCCACCGAGGAAACTCAGCCGCGCGCCGCGGCCCTGGCGCAGGGATACCGGCTGAACTGTGGACACCTCGGCTGCCCCGTTGGCTGATACCGTGCTGAACTGGTGCTGGTGCTTTGGTGTGGTCGGCGTTGCCATGGACGGCGAGGGCAGTGGGTTATCTCGGGTTGGTTGCGGAGGTGTGAACGCAGCAATCTCCACCGCAAAGGTCGCCTCGAAGCCTAGCATGGTGTCAGCGAAATTCAAATACTTTTCAGCCCGTGGACGGTCGAGCCTACTCACATCTCTGCAAATCCCCATGGTGGCTCAGGAGGATTTGGTGGGAGCTTTTCGCGAACGTGGCGAGGCATCTCTTGATCATGATTGCGTGGTCGATCAGGGCCATTCTGATCGCATTCTCCTGCGCATCCAACTCAGGCGGTTGGTCCAGCATCTGATCCTCCAACGCCTCGAGGGCTTCTGTGTCATCACCCTGCGAGGCTGTGTCCTCGGTCGGCTGTGCCCCAGGCACTAGTCGACGGTAACACACTACGCTATTCTCCGAGTCTGGGTTGACGCTGATGCTGATTGCATCCACGAGCAGCTGCGCAACTTCATCACTCCTGTCGCCATCGACAATCTTCTTCTCGACCGCCGTCATCTCTTGGGTCTTACGCACGATGCGTTCCAGCGCCGTCTCCTTCGCCCCCAGGCGGATCTCCTCGGCACTAACGATCTCGCTGCGGCGCAGTATGGTTGGGAACGCCTCGGCCGTCGTATACACGACCTTTTCGGCAAAGTGCTCCTCGACCGCACCACTAGTGCTTCTTTTTGTCGAGATGGAGAACCGCTGAGGGTGTGCGGAGATGATGTAGTCCCGAGTGATCTGGGGGACCCTGGCCCGCTGGAAGACATGATGGCCGAGGTCGCGGTGGGGACTGACGGATGAGATGACCAGGAACTGCCCCTCCACGTCGTCAATATTCTCGCTCGTCACAATTTGTGCCGAGGGATACTGCTCCTGTATGCGGTCTGTGAAGCCAGACGCACGCTCGTTCGGCCAGCCTTCATAAATGTACTCTTTATCGCGCACACTTGCAGGGAAACCGAGGCCCCTCAAGACCACCTTGTAATACTTTGGCACCAGCTTTTCGCTGTTGGCAATCGTCTCGTAGATCGTGGCGACGGCCCGCTGCGTCCTTGCCAGCTTGGCGAAGTCGAAGACGTTGGACTCATACTGGATTTCTAGCTCCTTGTACGCAGCAAGTGCAATACTCCATGCTTCCCCGTCCTCGAAATATTTGATCATGTCAAAGTAAATGCGCTCTTTCCGTTCGAATTGTGTTTGAGCGGGGTATTCCGGGTCGTGGAGGGCGGGAACGGACTTGACCGGATCCCAGTCGTACAGATCAGCATGCAGGCGCAGGGCCAGGCCAGCCTCCGTGAAGTTCCTGGCCCCGCCCTGCAGCTCTGCGAGCTGGTGGACGTAACGCACAAAGATCTCCTCCTTCTGCATGTCCCGCAGGAACTCCATCAGGCGTAGGCGGTTGATGAGGTTGGAGGCCTCACCGGAACCATCCCCACTGTGCACTGCAACAAGGAGGTCCAGAAACTCGTCGACGGTTGCCATGAGATCGCGGATACCAGCGTAGAGAGGGTCATCGGGGACCTCGGCCAGTGGTTCAAATCGATCTAGAACCTCGCCAACAAATAGCTTTTGAAGTATGCTCTCGGTGAGGGGCTTTGTCTTGAAATAAGCATCCAGGCTGTCGATGATCTCGGTCTGAATGACGGACAGATCCTCGCTCAGCGTCCACTCGCTCACGATCATCGTCTGCAGAACCTCAACCGCCATTTTTCGAAGACCTTCGTGCACGCTTAGGCAGAGCTCCACGATGGGAGAGACGAGTGTTGGCACGTATTGGACTTGGTAACCGCCCATTCTACTTAAGCCATACCGCTGCTTCTCATCAGGGCTGGTGTCCCACCCAATAGCCTCCCACGTCCTCCTCAAGAGATCCGACCCATGCTCACGGACGTCTCCCGCGATTTTCCACACGGCACGCCTCTTCTGTTCAGGGAAAGTCTCGAGCGCGAGTGACGGGCTCCCCACCAGCTTCAACAAGGTCGTAAAGAACACCTTCCATAGTTCCGTGTTGAAGGACTCGGCTTCGTCTGGATGCGGCAAAAAGGTGTCCAGCAATATGCTCGACAGGTATTGCAGTGTCCGCATGGCCGATTTGTGATGGTATATATGGACGCTGAGCCAATCAGGCGGGAAAGCCTCGCCCTGCAAGATGCTCATGTGGACGTGGAGCGTGTTCTCCAGCAGCACGCTCAGGTCATCGTCGGTCAGCTCCAGCTGCATCCCGCTCGGGGAGCTCGCGAGGGCCGAGAGGACGGCCGACAGCTCGACAAGAGCTTCTTCGACCACCATTTTTTCTCTTGTAGGCCTCGAGGGGAACGGATAGGACGTGGGGAACAACAGCGACAGCCCAGCCTTGGGACGCTGCGGGACCGTTTGAATGCAAAGATACGAATCGATGAGCTTGGGTACATAATCCGGGATCTCCGGGCCAAGGTGATCAACTTGGCTGGCCAGGATAGAGCAGCATAGACGCACTTGGTCTCTCCACACATCCGTAACTTGTTCTGTGTGGCCCCAATGAGGTGAGATCCATCTGACGGTGTTTGCGCTCAGAGCGGACCTCTGTTCAGGATGCGAGAAAATGTCCAATTTTGCGTAGTTGATGATCAGAACGAGCTTGTAGAGGACCAGTTTGCCCTTGACGAACGAGCAAGAGTCCATGAAATCGATAGCTATGTGCAAGATTTCCTCGTTCGTCAGCAGCCCTGAGAGTTCTGGCAGCCATGTGTGAAAGTGCTGGACTGCCAAGGTCTGACTGCCAACAAGCACTGGCGCAGAGCTACGCATCATCGAGTCGAGAGCCTTGAAGATGCTACGCAGGTGCCGAGTGAAACCCGGGTTGTTGCTGGTGATTCCGATCCCGGCTTCCTTCTCCTTCTGCTGGCCACGGCCATGTGTGATAAACTTGAGTATATGGCGGACGACCTTGAAAGTGGCCCTCAACTTCCTCGCCGTCTCCGGCTCTGTGGGCTTCTGCAGCAGCCTCGTGAAGGACCTGACCAGGCAAGGTGTAGCAAAGGGGTGGTTGAACTTTGTTTCCGCATATTGGTCGACTAGAGGCGCAATGTTGAAACGTCTGTCGTGAGTGATGGCCAGTACCCGAACCAGAGCACTGAAAACGAGATCCTCGTATTCGTCATTGCCTGCCCACTCCACGAGAATACCAAAAAGCGAGTCGAGGACATCGTCTAGTAGCTTGACGATCTCTATCTCATTGACGAAGACGAGTTCTTTCAACAGGCCGGGAATTTCAGTCCGCGGCCGTTCCCTCCACTTCAACAGTGCCAAGACCACACGGTCCTGTGAGTACCGCGTACTGCAGAGATACGACTCCAGCCGCAGGATCGCGATCGGGCCCGTGACATCTGCCGAGTGACCTTTCGCGGTTGGTGGCAGCGATAGGTAGCCACCCTTGCCCACTGGCCCAGGCTGGGCCGATGACGTGAACTCGTCAAGCTTGTACAGAAGCAAGCCGTGAATTCCGTCCCTGATGAAGGCGTGCTGGTCCCACAGCGGTAAGTAGGCCACAGCGAAAGGCGCATTCGGGATGTTGGCCACAAACATGACCAGGTGAGCCACCGGGACATCTTCGTCTTTCAAAATTAACCGTAAAGTCTGCTTCCAGGGCTCCCCTGGCTCCACCGCAAGCGACTTCCAAGTGTCGAGGCCATCGGAGTTGGACGAGGGATATATGCATCCGCCAATCTGCTCACCGTTCGAGTTGCGTACCTCAAGGGTTACTTGGATGTTACTACCAGGCAGGTTAGCGGGCATGGAGCTCGCACTTCCGCCATAGCGTGAAAGTAGTGTCTGTTTGGAGAGGATCGCCTCGTCGAGCGTGATGTAAATGTCAGACCTGGGTTTTGTTGGGGCACCAGAAAAACCCATTTTCCTGGTTTTGATGGTTCCGGACAGCAGCGTTGGCGTGGCCTTTATGAGGACGTCGGAGTCTGGGTGATCGAAAGCCTTCAGGTGCAGCTGGAGTCGCTCAGCAGTCTTCGACTTCTCGTAATGCCCCGACTTGCTGTCGACGATCTCTCTGATCAGCGGGTCCCAGTCGTCTCCATTTTCCTTGTCCGAAACGAATCTCGCCGACGGGGACCAAATGTCAAGCACCTGCTCAACCTCCTCGTCTTGCCTCATGATGGCATTGAGTCTGAGACACCCCACTCCTGCAAGTCGGTCTGCTGTAATGGTCGGCGGCGCATCGCTGGAGGAGTGAGAGGCTTTTGAGCTGGCGGTCCCGGGGGGTTGCGATCCCTCTCTGCTCTCCGTGCCACCGGAGAAGGGCCTCTCCTCGGCTCTCTCGTCGACTTTGGCCATGGGCGAGCCCCTGGAAAGGGCCGACCTCGTGCTCTTACCAGCCCACATCAGGCTCCTCCGCACGGACTTGTTTCCGCTAGAAAGTGGTGGCCGGGTGCCATCCTTTGAGAGCGACCCGGTTTCTCTCGAGAAGGAGCCAGACCTGGAACTCGGCTTGCCGGAGACGATTTGCTCTGCAACGCGGACCGTTACGACCAGATATAGCTCTGACTCTACAGAGGGCGCCGTGCCCGTGTCTTGGGGCGAGAGGTCTGCAAAAAGCGTCCGCATGCGTGCGTGCGCGCCTTTACCCAGGCTTCCCATGGAGCCACCAGCCGGAATCTCGATAATGTAGGGTTCCGAAAGCTGGGTGGGCAGGCTGCCAGGGGTTCGCCTAACGAGATGAAGCACGAGTGTCATCGCCTCGTTCAGGGCCCCAGCGACGCTTCGCACGTCGACCAGCAGGTGATGCAGAGACGTGGACTCGACCACAGGGCGGGGCGGCTCGTCGAGCAAGCTCATGACGGACTGCAGCTTGGTCACCTCGACCACTGAGTCGTCGGCGGTCAGAACCCGGCCCCTTTCCCTGGGATCGCGCACAATGACCTCGCCGCCGCACAGCTTGTTGACGCGCACAAGATCCCAAACAGTCCTCTCGCGCAGGAGTCTATACTCCCAGGCGGTGAGGACGTTGTGCAGGAATTGCTGGCGCGCAAAGTAGAGGGCGGTGACCAGCTGACCGAGGTTCTCCAGCTTGGGGTACTGGCGCGATAGCAGAAGCTCATGCAAGTTGGTAGAGTGCCACTCGCGAAGACACGATGCGATCTCGTCGATCAAGGGCTCCGAGATGGAGGTAGGCGTCTCGTCGCCAATCTTCAGCATTGGCACCGGAGCCTGTGGGCGGGGGGCATCGGGGTCACTCAGCACAGGGACGGACAGTGTTAGTGTTCCATGTGTGCCGTTTGGCATGTCCTTTGTCCACTTCTTTGGCCGGCCACCGTCACTGACGGGGCTGAGGGCCGGGGATGGCTCGCCATCAGTTCTGCGGCGCCTATTGACGTCGCCGGCGACACCGCTTTTGGCAGAGTTGGAAGCCGGGTCCCCAGCTTGCGCGAAGCTGTCGGGGTCGGGGTTGGCATCCGGATCGTCTGCCTCGCCGAGAACCTCGCGGATTTCGACGCAGCTCCTGGGGAAGATGCCGTTATATATCCTGGCCTCGAGCGTCTGGCCCTTAACCGAGGTCAGGCCGGCGACGAGCGAGGGTTGTGCGACCAGGTACCCGCGCAGCCAGCTCCCGTCAGGGGTTTCCTCGATGATGTAGAGCTCGTCGCCTATCTCAAGCGGCAGGTCCTCAGCGTCTTGGGGCGCGAAGGGGAAGGTCGCGATGGCGAAGGCGATGCGAGGCAGAGGTTGCCAGGGCATTTTGGTCCGGGGCACATGAAGCTGAAGATGGCGGGGGTGTGTTGTCGGGGCAAGCCTTTGCAGGCCGAGGCGGCCACGGCCGCTCGAGGCTCGCGGGTCAGAGGAGGCGAGCTGCCGGGACGGACCAGATGTCGCGACGGCAGCTCCGCAGAGGTTATGTGTGTGTGTTTGTATGTGTGTATGCTGGCACAAGCTCTGGTGTGGGCGCACTGAGACTGGGACTGAGGCCAAGCCTGGCAGGCAAGCGCACGACGGGCCGATCGACAGTGCCTACGGGGATGTGGATGCGAAGGGATTACCAGTGCGCGTGTACGAGGCCGGGTCACGTACGGGTACGTTGCAGTGTCTTTGGGCAGGCGTCTCCACTCAGACGTCGACGATGGCAGCGGCCGAAAAGGAACAAGGGTCTCGGGACAGGATCGCGGACAGTTGGTGGAGGTCGATGTCCTCGGATCCTATCTGAGGACGAACAAACGGCATGGCCGAACGGGCAGGTGGAGATCAGGAGACTGTCGATCCAGGCTGGATAGTACGGGAGGGGTTTGGCTGCGGCGGCGGCGAAGGCGGCGGAAGGCGGCGGAAGGCGGCGACGGCGGCGAGGACGGGGACTTTGGGACGTGGCTGGTGTTGGCACGCAGTCTCTGGGAGGAGGTGGAGGAGGACGAGGAGGTCGTGACGGTGAATCCACAGCTCAACTCGGCAGCGAAGCTGGTAGGCAGTCTGGCTACCTAGGTAGACTAGACTACTACACAGTCCCTCGTGCTTAGCTCTGTGCAGTGCTTCATCGACCCGTGAGTACGCACAGTAGAAGCACACCTACCTACCTAGGTACCTAGGTACCTAGGTAGGTAGGTAGGTAGTCTGCATAGGGACCTCGGTAGGTAGGTAGGTAGGTAGGTAGGTACCTAGGTAGGTAGTAGCGTAGCAGAGCCCGTTTGGGAGGTACCGAGAGGCTGTGATCCGTGCCCTCAAATCCCAACTGTCTCCACTCCTCCCAAACCAGACTTTTACCCCTGGAACTAGGACTAAACGGCAAACACAACCTCCACCATTCACGTTCCGCTCCCAAACAACACGCATGCCACATAAACAGCTTGGTCAAATGCGGAGAAGGCTGGGGTTCTTTTGGAGTGTGACTGCCCTTGGCTTCTCCTATCAATACACTCACACGTTGGCGCCAACTGGCATCGGCACCGGCACCATCAAGTCATCTTTCGACGCTGATCGCCACTGAAGGAAAGGACCAATCTCACAGCCGCGCGCCTTGGCCGCGTCTTCAACATTTAAAGCTCCACTGAACTTGTCATTGTAATGATCAAGGTTCCTTGGGTCCTCTAAACCTGCTGATCGGGGT
>LJJS01000868.1:0-17277 GCA_001447215.1 Diaporthe aspalathi
ACGCGACACGAGGTGATATGCGACACGAGGTGGTAAACCACGTTATTAGATTTTCAATAATATTCGTCGCATGTTGCCATTGTAACCTGGGTTGTGGCCCCAACTGCGGCACACCAACGCGGGGGGTTTTGTCATCAATGATGGAAGCAAACTCTAGTTATCTGCCAGTGGTGTTGTGACACAGCCGCGTGTCAACCTTCAATGTGCTCGAGTTTCCATTTAGGTGAGACCAGTGTTATTGACGAGCTTGTTTCCCAAAAAGGCTTAGTACTGGTGGGTATACGGTCTGGGAATATTTCGAAGAGGTCAACGGGTAAATAAAAACATGGCTCTAACAAACATGGCAGTTGTTTCACTACTTAGTACAAGGTTTCATTAGCGGAACGCGATTGTCCGCTACCCACGCTCGCAGCAGCATTCCACTTGAACTCGTAACTGAGGCGTTGTTTTGTGAGTGATGCATCCCGTAAGTGTAACTATATAGAGCCGAGGCCCGAGATTGTAAACTTTAATGAAAGCTTCCAACCCCCACGGAAAATCCATGATAATCCTGACAAGCGGAATTGGTCTCGCGTCCAGTCACACGAACCTTGATAAAGCCCGGTGCCATTGGCCATGCCCGGGAGTCCCGGTTGCCTGCCTGGCGGCATATGACAAACCTAAAGTACCAATGGTGGTTGCGTCCTCCGCTTCGGATTTTGGAATGGCGCCGATAGGAGTGAGAATGGAGATATTTAGCGCCGCTCGGTTCGACTGTTGGTTCCAACCTCACCGTTTCTTGTCTCACCAAACCATCAGCTACCTTGGTAGTTCCCCGCATCTGTCGCTCACCATGGAGCACCAGCCATCCTCTGAGGTGGTGACTGTCGACATCTTGCTCAAACGGCTGGTGAAGATTTCGCCAGAGAAGGTCATCATCTCCTACCCAGATCATGAGCTCGATTTCATAGACTACACGGCCAGAGACCTGGACCGCCTGACGAGGAGCGCAATAAGCACCTATCCCAAGTCTCTCCGAGAGTCTGCACAATGCGCAAAGCCCGGCGAGGCACCTGCGGTCGCCCTTGTTGGGCCCTCCAGCCTCGAATATTACATTCATCTTTTCGCTCTCAGTCGAATCGGCCTGACGACCGTATGCCTGTCACCACGTCTGGCCGATAATGGGTTGGCGCACCTCATTCGCCTGCAACGATGCGTGGCAGTATTCGCCACCGGCTCTCATATCAAAGTTATGGGGAGAGTGAAGGCTACACAAGAAGACCTTCCGGATTTTGACCTACTCCCTATGGCGGAAATAGCGGAGTTGAAGGCGATCGCACGCCACGGAGACCTCATCGAACTTCCCACAGTAGAGTACAAGGATGATAATGAGACGCCATTCTTCGTCATCCACAGTGGAGGAACAACAGGCCTGCCGAAACCCGTCGCTCGCCACGTTAGTCAAGACTTCAAGTTCATTGGGAGACGGACCGTCGCGCTTATTCCAGATACGCTTGCGACGCTTCCTATTTTCCACTCGTTCGGCTTTTCTAATTTTATCAACACGCTTTGGGGAACATACAGACTGAGTCTTTTGAATCCGTCCCGCCCTATGTCCGCTTCATTCATCCTGAAGGCGCTAGATATCACGAGACCCAAAGCCCTGGCGACGGTGCCCTATTTGCTCAAGTTCATAAGCGAGACCTCGGGCGGTGTCGAGAGGCTCGCCCAGCTGCAGCGCGTGATTGCGGCGGGCGCGGCAATGCCTGAGGCGCTGGGGAACGAGTTGGCTGAGAAGGGCGTGAACATATTCTCTCCATACGGCCAGTCAGAATGTGGCCCCTTGATGGGCAACCGCCCGGGACGGGACTGGATCTGGCTGAGCGCCATGCCGATCGCAGAACCCAACCTGAAATTCGAGCCATACGGGGACGAGGGCCTATGGCATCTGATTGTGCTCCCCGGGATACCGACCTTGGTGATGTCCAATAGACCAGACGGCTCTTATGCGACTCAAGACCTCTTCGTGCGGCATCCCACAGACCGGAAGAAGTGGAAATTCTCACATAGAGCTGACGACATAATCGTGCTGGTCAACGGTCTCAAAGCGGATCCACACCTCCTGGAGGAAGCGGTGGAAAAGAACCCCTATGTTGATACGGCCATGGCATTCGGTGCAGGGCGGGACTCGCTCGGTCTGATCGTGGTCCCATCAACAAGTGCAGCAGGGCTGTCCGAGGAAAAATTGGCTGCTCGCATTGCTCCTGACCTCGAGCTGGGAAACTCCAAAGTTTCCGCCTATGCAAGAGTCCCGCTTGATGCCGTCATTTTCAAGCAAGTCGGCTTTAAGGTTCCCAGAACGGCTAAAGACACACTTATACGCTCCAGATTCCTTGAGATGTGCAACGATGATATAGAAGCGCACTATACCGCAAGAGAGGCGCACAGCAACACCCTGGTTTCCGTCGCAGACGAGGAAGTCGAGGAAATTGTTCGCGAGGTCGTGAGCTCGGTGGTATCGTCTGGAGACGTCGAATTGGGCCTCGATACAGATTTCTTCGTCTTGGGAATGGACTCTTTGCAGGCCTCATATGTGCGTACACGACTGCTCAGACGTGTTAACGTCGGCGAACGCAAGCTGCCAGCCAATGTCGTCTTCGAGAATCCCACTGTGCGCCAGCTCACCGACTACTTGCTGGCATTAAGGAAGGGAAACAACGTCGGAGAGGCGCATGTTTCGGCGGAAAATATTGCGCAGGAGCTCGTTAGAAAGTACACACAGTTTCCCAAGCTCGAGGGTCAAACCATAGAGGCGAGCGCTGGGCGGGTGGTTGTAAGTCGCCACACTCCGAAGCATTCCCCCGAAGCGCTGATTTTGACTCCTCCAGCTGCTCACCGGCGCGACCGGCTTTATTGGCCGCCACTTGGTCCATCGTCTTGTGTCCTGGTCAAACGTAGACCGTCTCTACTGCCTTGTCCGAGCGGAATCGGACGAGGCGGCGGACCTGCGCATCACGGAGTCCCTCCGGGAGGCCCGGTTAGATTTGCCAGACAGCGAGCAGAGGTCGAAAATCGTGGCTCTTGCTTCTGATCTTGGAAAGATCCGCCTCGGCCTTGACGCAAGCCAGTATGAGCTGTTGCGCGATTCAGTTACAGACATCATCCATGGCGCCTGGGCTGTAAACTTCAACATGTCGCTGTCATCGTTCGAGAACCCAAGCATCGCATCGGTGTCGCACCTACTGGGCCTGGCGATTCAATCCTCTCTGCACCATAAGCCTAGCTTCTCATTCATCTCCAGCGTCGCCACCGTCCTTCTTGCCCCGGGCGGAGCCAAGGAGGTAAGGTACGGAATGGAAGCTGCCATCCCCATGGGCTACGGACAGTCGAAATGGGTGGCAGAGGAGATATGCTCTGCAGCGGCTAAGTATGCTGCGCAGCAGGACATCAAATTTCCAGTCCAGATACTCCGGGTCGGCCAGATTGTTGGTGATACCAAGCACGGCATGTGGAACCCGAAAGAGGCAATTCCATTGACTGTACAGACCGCCTTGACCACAAGCACCCTTCCCATGAGAGAGGAAGGCGACGTGAATTTCTGGCTGCCGGTTGACATGGCTGCGACATCCATCGTCGAACTCGTCTTCCGCAGGCGAACCGGGGACGACGGCAAGGAAGCCCGAGTTTTCCATGTTTGCAGCCCAACTCCCCTGCACTGGAATACCGAGTTCCTACCTGCTCTCGCCAGTAACAGTCTGTTTTTCGAACCCGCTAAGCCGCAAGAATGGCTGCGTCGGTTGGAAGCCGCAGTCCCCAATCATAAACTGCTCCAGTTTTTCAGGGCGACATACGGACAAAACCACAGCGATCACTTGCCCGAACGCGGTGAAGGAGCAATGGATTTGTCCGAGGCGCTGAAGTACTCAAGCGCATTAAGGAAGGTTCCGAAAATTGATGAGGAGCTGGTTTCCAAGTTCTTGAACTACTGGCTGGAGCTGGAGTCATGGAAGTCTATCCAAGGGAAACGGGCCAACAACGATGAAGTCAGATTGCCGCAGGTAGGGCGGAGAGACAGCGGGGTTGGCGTAGGGAAGATTTGACGGTTCACTAAGAAGACAGCTAAGAAGAAAAGGCAGCACATTTTCCCGGCTCTTTTGTAGTTTTGTTCGATTTACGGTAAGGGATTTAATTACAGGCTTCCAACGCACCATGCAATGTCGTTCGATATGAGAAATCGACCTGTACTGGAACTCGAGCACGCGAGATGCAAATAACCCTGGAAGTCAGAAAACCAATTACCAAGGAGCGTCGAGAGAAGCCAGACATGTAATTGTCGATCGTCAACCACACAGACAATGCTCCACTCGGGAAAGAGGTAGCTGGCTCATCTGTAATCCATGGCGAGTAGCGTGTCGGTTCGATGGATCATCTCTAATTATGCGAGGTCACCAATACCAGCCTTCGCGAGCTAGAGATTCAATCGGTAACCCCATCACTGCTCGACGCCCCATTCGAAAGAAGCAAGAGGTACTGGCTCAGGGACCTCGGAACAGCCTGTGCTTCTTTGCCTCCTGCCCCAATGTGCCTTGGAGCTGCTTGTCCCACGCTTGCTTCATCAACGCTCGGATCTCCACGGGTATCGTGTTGTCTCTGGGCGACGGGGCAGCCACCAGTATGATCAACGCCAATAGCGGCATGATTCTGGAGATCGGAAGACCATTCCCGCATGCTCTCATGTATCTTCTCCAGGATAGTAGCTTTCATCGGCTCCCGCAAGCCGTACACCATCCATTCGACACCTGTACAGCCGTTGATTGCACCCGGTACCTGGAGATCCCCGACCCAATCATGGATTGCATCGGCTGCCATCCAAAGCTTGTCCGAGTGTTGAGCCAGAAGGTGTAGCGCCAGGACTCCAAGACTGGCAGGAAGGTCCTCGTCGGCAATCAAAACGGCATTTGTGGAATGCAGTTGCGTGTCGATTTTCAAGAGGATGGTTGCACACTCCACGTTGAGGCAGATGTACGGAAAAGAGATGAGGAGCACTTCTTGGTCGAGACCCAAGCTGAGGTCGGCTAGTAGCTGTGCAACTGACTTGGCCTTCCTGGAGTTGGGACGAGACTGCGTGACCTTGTTGAACTCCTTCTCACCAACCTTGTAGGCCGACGCCCGCTCCGTGATGGCTTGCAGGTCCTCCTCGTTGAGTTCGTAGCGGTCACCAGCTCTGCAGAACCTGTCCTCAAACATCAACGAAACCGGGCCAAGCTTCTGCAACATCTTACGCTGGCCGTTCTTTCGGGGCCTGAGCCTTTCTCCAGCCAAGTTTTGACGCCGTCTGCCCTTTTTGTCTCGACAGTCAGGCGCAGTGTAAGCCAGCGACATTGCACCAGCCGCAAACAAGAACGCCGTGCCGAAACCGTGCTCCGTAATCTTCCCCGGCAGCTCTCCGCACATGAAAAGGTTGGGGCCCTGCAGTTCTTTCATACAGTGTTCCATGTCGAACCAGCCAGACTTGATGAGGCCATTTTTGGAGCAGGCATTGTAGAGATGTGCCATCTTCATGATCGATCGGGTACAAGTCTCGACAGCAATGCCGTATTCTTGCAGTATCAACCGCGCCGTGTGCAATAGGACGCCGCAGAGGATAGGATGCTGGCCCATGAGATAGCACTTGTTCAAGTTCGGGTAGCTATCTTGTCCCATCGCCTGCATCTCTTCGTCGACGCGCTCAGGGAGTAAACAGGTGATCATGGTGTAGCCCTGTTGGGCTGCTTTGACTGGATTGTCGATCTTACCGCCGACATCTGGCGTCGGATCCACACCCAAAACGACCGAGTAGAGGTCTTCAGCGTTTTGCAGAAGCTGGAGTCCGCCGCGCAGGAAACCCTTCAAAAACTGTAGTGGCTGGGAGCCAGTGGGCTCTCCGAGCATCTCTTTCACTTCCCAGAAAAGCTGGACACCGAAAACTGCCCAAAGTTTGATGTCGACATCCTCGTGCACTATAGAGCCTGAAGTCAGCTTCCGACAAGTAATGAAATTGGTCCACTGGACAGGACAATAAACGAGGCGATATCTGATCAGGCGTGAACTGCAAGGAGTCGACCCCAAACAGGACTTGATATCTATATGAGGGCCACTTACTGATCCAGAAACCCCGAGATACCTCGTCGAGGAATGGGAATATTGGCCCGGTGCCGTAGTTTCCCAAAAACGAGAGCTCGTATAGCCATTGAACATCCTTTCCGCGGCAACTTCGCACGGTCTCAAGCAGCTTGGCACCATGTGGGCGAGCGCCGGGCCCTAGACGCATTGGCTCGTGGCCAGGAGGCCTGGCGAAGCTTGGGTCGGTCTTTGAGAAGAACTCCATGCAGTACAACTGCACCAAGGTGTATGCCCAGCGGAAGCTCTTTGAGTCAGACAGCCACTCTTCCGTCTTGTGGTTCTCCGCTTTCGCGTTGTGGCGGACATGAAAGTCCGGAGGGTGGCTTGCTTTACCGTCGGTGTCGGTTCCCAGCAGTGGTGCATAAATGTTTGTTCCACAAGTTCTGTTGTTGATGTCCTTGACCCAGCTACCCAATGAATACCAGTAGACCGGCAGCTGAATCTCCTCGGCTTCGAGACTCTTGACGTACGACTCGATGACGGGCCTGGCTTGCTTCTCTAGACAGCGGACGAGGTCGATGGCCGTGTTGGTCGTCACCGCGGCTGCTGCCAGGTCGACGGCCCCGTCGCTCCACCCGGCCCACTGCTCCAATACCGTTCGCCTTATTGACATCATTTCATCGCGCAAGGATCCGAGGGCAAGCCAGGCTTCGTCGCGGGAGGCCTCTGGGTACGCGGCAAACACCTGGGAAGGAGCTTCATTGGGATTTCCAACAATCAGTAACAGTCGCATGTCAGGCAACAGTGAGTGGCGTAGTAACTTACAAAGAGAGGTCCTCCATGCATCAGCCTTTTCCATGTCCTCCAGTTCAATCGCGATACTTCCATGCTCCTGGCCATCACAGTTCGAGGAGGGCGAGCCCTCGGGAGTCTGTATCCCCAGCCCAGCAAACATGTTGACTGCACTTGTTGCCTTGGCATTGCCAGAGACCTCGCCAAGCACTCTCTTGTTAGGCGTCTTGGGCTGGACACCTTTCAGGATCTTGGCCAGCTGTTGCTCGTATTTAGGGACAAGAATTGACCGTACGCGCTCTAGCACGTTGATTGGGTGGATATGGCCGTCCTGTTGGCCCTTTGCAACAAAGGCTGTGATTTCCTCGCCATTGAAGTGTCGAAAGCAGTCCTGGCGATCGCTGATGATCTTGTCAATGACGGTGACCACCCACTTTGGTACCCTTCCGTGCACACTGGGCGATCTGGCAATGGCCTCAGCGAGTGGTACGTAACTGCTCAACGCGAGCTTGGGAGCTCTCTTGTTGCGGGTCGGCTCGTCAGCAATGCGTTGCTTGGCCAACTTGCGGTCTTTCCCCTTAAGTCGAGCCGATTTGGTGTCGAGGGAAGACGTTGTGTCTGGCTTGGTGAGAGGCGCCGGGGCACCACAGAGATTTCCTGTGACGGCGAGGAAGGTGGCGAGATCATCTTGATTCGTCTTGTAGCGACCATACTTGGTAGAGAGGATAGTGGGCAGCATGTTCGGTCAGACGCCTCAGCACTGGGCAGTGTTGCTACAGAACCGTAGGTAGAACCTGCGAAACGTCGATGTGTGTGAAAAGGTTGACTGGGAGAGAGACTGGAACAACAGAGGGTGGCAGATTCTGTCCCTAGGTAGGACTAGGGACAAGAGGCGAACGATGATCAGGCAGTGAATGGCATCTACCAGTTGCTTGTCACCGCAGACTTGAGCCCGAAGCGACTCAGCTCCTTGAGAAATCAAGACGACAAAAGGCAGTCGTACATGTGCAAGAAATGAAAGATGTTCGGAGACGTTTTGCTGTCTTTTTCAGAGGTCGACCGAAGATGCGTTCTAAAGCGCGTCTGGAGTGGTGCAGGTAAACAAGCAGACTGACTGCGCCCGTCGACCCCTTCAGTGAGACACCACCACCGCTACCCAGCTGTCCCAATTCGCTCGTTCTGTGCCGCTTTTATTTCTTTTATTTCTTCTTTTCGAGCACAATAGACAGGCGTTGAGGGAATAAATGTATTGTAATGCTGGCATAAATATGCAGCTCAATTTGGACGCGTGCTCACTAAATGGCAGACCTTGCAAGATCCACCTCTTCAATTTCGTCTACCTCAAGCTACCAAGATACCATCCAAGAACTGCAGAGATTTGAAGAATTCCGTGGGTGCCCATTTCAGCCCGGAGACAGCCAACTCGATGGTAATATGACCATGAACAAGATCTCCAGTTGCCTGAACTAAGCCGGCGGGATACCCTCCTCGACGTCCCCGACGTAGTCCCTGTAATCCTCGTTCAGTGGTGTGTATTCTGCTGCGAGCGACTGGAACGGACCCTGCCTGGCCGTGAGCAAGTGTAGAGCCTCTGCGGCAGCGAAGTAAAAGTGTATGCCGCTAAACACTCCCACTGTCAGCAGACATGCCCCCAGACGTGTGCTATGAATCAAGGACGTCGGGATACAGACAAGTTTATCATGAGGAATACCGAGCCATATGTGCCTAGTATGACCAACCCTCTTTCCCACGGCCTGTCCAGGAACACCCATGTTGGGATCAGGAAGGCGAGGTACCATGCAGCAAGGACCGTGTCGGCGCGAAATATATTTCCTGGCGACATTGCCTGGATCGGCGACCCGAAAGCAGCAACACGATCACGATCAAGCAACAGGGCAGCCAACGCAGCTGATGCCGCGAGCGGCAGTATCCCCAGGGCTGGGAATGCCCAGCTGCTACAGATCCCATGGATCAAGAGTAGCAAGAAAGCTGGGAAAAAGGAAAATATGGTGATGCGGCGCAGAAAAACGGTCGAGCTGATGCCGTTGTCTTGATTCGAGTTTGTAGGCATTTTGCTGGATATTGAGTACGTGGTCCCTCGCTTGATGCCTCGGGTGGAGTGTTCAATACTGCCACAAAAATTGCGAGCCAGTGTGATGTTTTTTAAACCGCGGGCAGAGTCGATCTGGGAGTACAGTTGTCAGTCAAGCATCATGATCAGCGTTGTTTGGATCGGCAGTTGCCTTGTGCCCGCGTCTGCCTGGAGGATCCGTTGCACATGCTACAGCCACATCTGAATCAGCATGCTTGACTCAGTGCTGGGTAACTAAGTAGGTACGTAGTCGAGTGGGTGCATCCTTCGTGGCATGGCGTCTGAGCGCCGTGGCTCGGCTCAAGTGCTTACAGTCACTGCCACGCCTGCCCCGCGGATCCCTGGTAAGCAACCGTGTGCTGACACTTGACACTCGAGACACTTCGGAGCTGATACTAGGAAACGTCGATTTGATTGGCAGGATGGATAGAATAAATAAATTCAACCGACCGGCCAGAGGAGGCAGCACCTATGTGAGTAGGTACTTAAGTACAGTACGTCACCCACCACCTCCCGACACTCATACCTCCCGACCACGTAAATTCACCAACACTTGCATAAACCTAAGAGTCCACTTGTAAAGATGTCAACTATCTTATGTTTGTATAAAAACCGAGACTTAAATTAGGTACTATTTTATAGGTTATATAATTTATATGTTTACTGGTATTGATATCAAATTTATAGTTCTTATAAAAGCTGTATGCAATTTCTTTCTCCATTTTAATTATACGGGTTACTGCACGGACTACGTCCTTGGCCTGGTCTTTTCTCCGCCAGATTTAAGACGGGACTGTCTGAAGGTAGGGGAGTTGGAAGATAGGTGAGTGATCGTAAAGACTAGTGAAGGCCAAAGCGCTTCTCCAGGAAGCAAATGCTGGACGGCATGAGGTCCCAAGTACATGTAAAATTGGTTAGAGCTGTCTGGGGCTTTGATTTGATGAACCTGGAGGAAATAAGATGTTTCAGAACACCATCTTCAGTTTGAGCTTGTCTCCTTCCACGATCTCCGTCTCCCTGCTCATAAGCTCCTCCATATCCCACGGACAGCTGACGTATCTCCCACCCAGCCATTCCCTCCGCTCGGCAGCGAGCCACGCAATTGTGTCACCGGCGATGTCTGGACGATCCGGGAGTCTGTTCCGGATTGGCTCAGGTGTGCCCTCTGTGATCTTGGTTTTGATGGCCCCCGGATTCACACAGAAGGTCAAAAGTCCTCTGTCACCATACTCGAGATGCATGGTTTCCGTCCACCTCAGCACTGCAAGCTTCGAAGTTCGGTAGCTGCTGCTGCCCGCACGAGCACTCAAAGCACCTGAAGAAGCCACGTTGATAATCGTACAGAGGGCGTTGTCCTTCGCTCGAGATGAAAGCTGTGTGGGCAGAAAACTTCGCACCATGTTGATGAGACCGTGCATATTCACCTCCCAAGTTCGCCAGTATACACCAGGGTCTGTTTCGAGGAACGGCGCGTACGGTTCCATATGGGCGGCATTGTTGACAACAATATCCATACGTCCATGAAAGCGCGGCAGTATGGTGTCATGCATAGCCTGGACACTCTCTGGCTTCGCAATGTCGACCGTGTAGCTCAGGATATCCGGCTCGGGGCGCCCAGATCCAGTTGCAGCCGCCTTCAACTTCGCCACGAGCTCGTCTGAAACGCCGTGCAGGTCGACCACTGCTATCGCGGAGGCGCCGGCACGAGCAAAGGCGGTGGCTGTGGCATATCCGACGCCATCCTCCCACGCGGCACCGGTCACCAGGACATGCTTCCCAGAAAGATCCAGCTCCAAGGGGGAGATGTAATCGTAGGACGTTGAGTGCCGCTTGGTCGTGAAATCGGTAGGGAGTTTTCCGTCTGCCATGATTGAAAGGTGTTACTGCAAGATGAATGCTCCAATTTGCTGGGAGTTCTGAAAGCATGTCCGGCAAAGGCCAAGTATTAATAATGCGCAGAAGCAAGGAACAGTCGCCAGGGAAGAATCTTCATCCGGCAGTGTGACCTTTGGAGTGGGACTTGGAGCCCCCATTTGAGCGAGTACGGATGTTCGTACAACGCTTAACGGATGCCATACAACACGATAGTAACTAAGCAGCCCTGACAAAATGATTTCTCTCCCAAATATTACCTCTCCCAGGCACTTTCAATCGCATTTCGCTCATTTCAAGGATCACAATGGGTGCCGGGTGGCCGGGCCTCAAGTGGCCCTCAGCGGTGCCTAGGTACCGGTACTATCCGCCATGACCTCATCGAGTCCCTTTTGAATTTAATTGCCAGCGTATGGGGCGTATAAAATGGACAGTGAAATTCATTAGCAGTAGTTTAAATGATTTAAAGATTTAGGTCAAGGCTACTAAGTTACTAACGTGTTGTGCGGAATCCATTTGGTACCTAGGTTTTGAGCTGCATGAGTTGGTCGCTCGGGGGAAAGCCGGGAATAGAGAGTCTGTATTTGAAACAGGTTAGCCGCCTGCGGGAACCTGGCGAGTCGAGAGACCCTGAAGATGACGTAGGGCAATGAGCTCACTAGGGGTACACTAAAACTCGCAGGGGGGTACAAATCTCACAGGGGGGTTACAAAACTCGCAGGGGGGACAAAAATCTCCCGAGGGCCGCCGATAGCCGCCACTTGCTAACAAGGCTTCTAGCGCTATAAGAGTTTTGTACCCCCCTGCGAGTTTTAGTGTACCCCTAGTGAGCTGAAACCCCGGTGAGGTATATCAATTCCGTACAAGTGGACCTCAACCACACCGGAGGCGGGAGGTATAGCAAAACCAAACAAAACCATTGATTGCCGGAGCTGCAATATTACTATGAATCTAGAGTAATAAGTGGCCCCTCCACGATAACTACAACCTTGACACCGAGTACTTAGCTCAGACACGGGCCTACACATCCACGCCCCCCCCCATGAATCCGGTCCTGGTTCCGGCCTCCACAATTGTTGAGGGAGGCGCACGAGTTAAATGCTCTTTCTGACCTAGGATGCATGACGAGGTAGCCAATGAGCTAGCTCACACAAATTACACAAAGGGCTGCATACATAGCAAATAGGAACACGTGCATCCTCTTGAGCAACACAGCAGGAGGCAAAATCATATGGTTGTCCCCGAGCACCGGCCATGAATCCATGATGGAATTTAAGCTAGAATCAGGCGCAAGTTGCGATATAATACTTGATCCTGCGACAGGCAGACTGAAACAACAATTCAGCACTACCAAGTGGCCGGTCCAAACGTCTGGCCTTCATCAACCGTCTTGAGAATGGCCGTGTATTCCGCGTCCTAGAGTCAAGAGGGTCAGAACAGGAAATGGATTGCAAGACGAGAGGCAAGCGCCACTTACCATTGTATTGTAAACACCCACGTTCCCCCACCATTGTGGTATTGTTGCTCCGGGGAAAGTCTGCCAGCAAGTAATGTTAGTCTTTCCCTTTGCAATGTCCCTAGCTGGCTTCGATCCCAATAGCTCTGTGCCTGACACTTGTAACACAGTGATATGGGCCCTGGGTACTATGTACCCAGCAGTGCAACAGATCGACGCCAAGATGATGCTTACAATGGCGAAGAAGATGATAATGGTTGAGATAATAAGCCCAGCATCCAGAGCAGCAGCAGTAACATAATTGTACTGGCGCCACCAACCGTGGAATCTTTTCTTGATAAAGTGGTTGAAAATCAATGCGACGATTCCCCAGGTCGAGAAAGACAGCGGTGTCGCCGGTGGCAGCCAGCCCATAGCCCCCAGCATAACTGGCGCGTGGAGGGTGCGGCCTATCCAGCTCAGGCGTCCACCATACTTGACCAAGGCGTAGAGTATGCAAGGAAGGATTGCACCAATAAACCAGAAGACGTTGAAGTACTGGTAAATGGATCCGGTGCCAAACATCCTATAAGGACCAATAACCCCCCAGACGATCGATGATGAGAAGAAAGCACGACCGTTGGGGCAGGAGAATTTGGCGGGTTGGTCACTGGCGAGAGGAATCAGCAACGGGGTTCATGAATCGGCGAGGGGTGAGCATCTTCTCTGTAGGGACTTACATATCACAGACGCCGTCGATATTCCCTAGCGTCCAGTTCATAACTGCAATCTGGACAAATGTAGCCCACGCAGTGGCAACCACTTGGCACCAGAACGTGATTCTGGGTGGAATCTTCATGTAATGCCCCAGCTTCAAATCGCCGGCATAAGTCTGAGCCTGTCCGAGCACGATGGTGCTGTAGACCTTGAAGATCATCACGCCGATAGGTTGGCCCGGTATCATAAAACCCGCCAAGAACGGAGACAGGACATTCAGTGCCAGCGCAAGGTTCGAAATGGCCAAGATTGTCGTAGAAGGGATCATGAAGACGACAGCGAGGATTATAGCCACGAAGAATGCCCACCATGGGAGCTGAGAGTCATACCCCAATGCGGTGGCGAGACCAAGGCTCATAGAGATGACGAACAATGCGAGGTACCACCAATCAGGGGCCTCTTGGTATTTCTGCATTTGCTTCATGTGGACATCTGGCTCCTGGTTCCTGGCGGCCTTGAGCCGGTACAAGATCTCCTTTCCGTGGAACAGGCCGCAGTGTACCAACGCAGCCGTCAGGGCCGCAAATGACAGCCCGTAGTTCAGCGCAAATGTGGGTGGGAGAAACAGGGGCGAGTATTCCTGATACTTCTTTAGGTCGAAAGTAAAGTTGTCGCCCAAGATCCGGCTCACGTTGTATTTGCTCTGTGTGTTGTCGTAGGTTTGGGACGTATTGATCGGCAAATATTGGCTGTAGATAGCGCCGGAATACGTGATGCCAATGGTTGCGAGAATGACGAATACGAAGAGCCCTGTGAGTTCAGATATTGCGGTATGTACTGGTGCAAGCAGGGGGTCGCCCAGATAAGCAGTGACATATGTCCAGTCGAACGTGATTGGGATCAGAGACAGGCCAGTATAGCCGCCGAATAGTTGATTCACGACGACATTATCGGGTTTGATCCAGGTGATGAACGCGAATACTGAGAGGCCTTGCCATAGTATAGCCGGAACCCACTTCAAGCCTGTAGTCAGCAACTTCCAATCACGATGTTCAGCGGATCATGTCTAAGTCGTGGTAGATCGCTTACGTAGTAACAAAACATGCCAATGAGAACGTAAAAGAAGTATCTGTAGCGACTGATGGTCCAACCATTGCTTTCGGATCTGTCACTTTTGCTCTTGTCGTGTAAGGCAAAGAATAGCGACGTGCTACTGAATTGATTGGGCCCTGTGGTGATGTTAACATCAATGACGACCGGTTGCGGAAGGGGCACATCATGAATGGAGTGCGACCTTAGGGATAGATTTATGTCTTACATATCATCGCGGCCGGCCACACAAGGAACCTCCTCGACAGCCCGGCCAGACCGATACCAATGAGCTGTGAGCTTAGAGTGAAAAGAAGCTGGAATCCCCATCCAAGGTTGACATCGTAGAACGGCTTGCCTTGGAGTGCAAGCAGAGCATCTGTACTGTAAGCATACCCAATCGACACATTCGACATCAGAGTGACAACGACGTGTTCCTTGATTGTGAATGGTCCGGTGTTGAAAGTCCACTTCACACCGAATGTGTTGAAGACCCTCGTGGGTACAACCTTTGCCCAGAAGCATCCGATGGGGTAGACCAGCAGCTGGACGACCAAGGATGGGAAGTTGATGGCCGGGCTCCTCATGCTCAAGAACATGTTCAGGCCACTTCCGAGGGTGACGAAGAACAGTCCCAGAATCCATGCTCTGACGGTATTGGCATACCCCCCGGAATCCGTGGCCCGTACCGCTGCTCGGACCTCGTCATACGGCGAGTCCTCGGTGAACAGGGCGTCAGCCTCAAGAATTTCCCCCGAGTCGCCGTCGTGAAGAGCCCTGTCGATGATATCAAGTTTCTCTTGCGGCAGGTTTGGGTCGAACTGATGTGCATGCTTGATCTTCTCGAGGTCGGACGTGGCTTGACTCACGTCGACGGCGGTGGACAAGGCGCTCTCCTTTTCCGGAACTGGAGAGCCACCTGATTTTGTCGATTGAATGTCAGCCATGGCTTCAGATGGCCCCTTGTGAATGGGAATTGGAATTGACAATTTGATGCCGAAGCTAGAGACTTGCAATCCAAGGACGTCTAGGAACGCTTGTGCCGTGAGCCCAGCGAGGTTGGCAGTGCATGGCAGAAGAATGGTGGGTGGTGCATCCGGTCTTCTAGGAGAGCCGACGGCTCCTTTGCGTCGATGCGACGTAACATTGTGACCCCCAACAGAGATATCTTCTCCTCTTCTGGCCCGATCTGGCTATGTTGGAGTTGGTGACCGGCGAGTTATCTGGATTATACCTCCCATTTCCGGCCATGCCACCCATGGCAAGATAAGACCGCCAGACACTACTCCACTTTGAGATCGGCAACAGCTGTGCTGAGTTCTAAGAGCTCCAATGAGCATCCTGCTGGCAAATGGCCCCTGGCGCTGTTATGACCCTCACCAAGCTTCTCAGCCTGTAAATCTCAAAACGATTACAACAGAAAATCCTGACCAACTTTGAGCTTCGCCGCGGAATTCTTTATCAATTTATTCATGGATGGGCTGCGGTGGATCAAAACCCAACATTGTCGAGCGGGGGGGGGCCCGGTGGTGATGCTCTGCCCTGCTGTCTTGGCGAATCCGGGTTAAAGTCACCACCATTCCCGAGTCAAATCGTGGTGAAACAACAACGGGTGCTGGATAAAATGCCGGCTGCGAGTCAGTTGCTCCGTACGTAACTTTCCTAGACAACGCTCCTTCCAGATCCACCGAATTTGAGGTACAGCGGTATCTTTATCAGAAATGGCGTGGCAGGCCTTGAGGGGAGCGGTATTCCAGAGTGACATTCCGGATCGCGGGACAATCGGAGCCGAAGACCAGCAGCGGAAGATCTGACTGGTGGAGCCACGGCTGTGGATTTGATACCATGTCTAAAGACGGCATAATCCTAACTTCAGATGAGCTTGGTCATTCCTCTGTTGAGTAGAAAGAAGTCGACTGAAGGTTGACTGGAAGAATGGCAGAATCGTTTATTGCTAGGGAGCTACTTGGTAGGTACCTAGGTAGTTATTGTTTTTAGCAACATTGGGACACCGCTTCGCCAAGTATAACAAACTTGTGAATGTGTGCAACCGTTCTGCAAGCCTCGGATTGTTCGGGCTTCAGCGTTGCTTGCTTACAGACATAAAGCAGTCAGAGGGACGATACTTTGAACCCCTTACTCGTAGATATGCATCGGAATGAGCTCTGGGCGAACACCCTTGTCTCCCAAGCATGCTCAGCCCGTATACTCGCAAATGCTTCGGAAGAGGTTGCTGGGCTGTGACATGCGAACTTGGACACAGGAATCAGTTGACCCCTGTGGGAGTCACTGGTTCGGCTCCTAAAGCCCTTAGCGGCTCCTACCAAACTTCCACGCTACAGTGGGTGGTCAAAAATGACGAGCTTTTCAAATTTCCCGTATTAAATCACATTTACCTCTACTTTTAAAACATATTTAAAACAACCAATAAAAAAGAAAAATTAAAGCAGAATTTTTCTACACTTTATTATACTAAAAGTGATTTAATAATATTTTACAATAATTTTTATTTAAAAAATAGAATTTATAAAAAACTTATAAAATTAAGTTTTATTTTATTAATATAACGGGGTTTAAGGAGAAATCCAGGGAATCCAGTATATTAGCTATAAAAGTATAAAAGATAAAAAAAAGACTTTATAAAGGAATATTTAAAAGCTAAGCTTAAGAATAAAAAAGTTAAAGTTAGCAAACTAGCAATTAGCTTTTAAGCTACACTTATTATATTACTCTTTAATTAAAAGTTAACTGCTTTAATTAACATATTAGGTGCTTTTTTTAACTATTTAAATTTAAATTTAAATTATTAAATTCAGTTTTAAATATTAAATAATGCTATATAGTTTTTGCTTAGTTTATTTTAATTAGTAACTTAATTTAATTAGCTTTATTTAATAAATTAAACTATTTTAAAGCTATTAAGAAACTTTAAAATAATATATAACCTTTTATTAATTTTATTATTTATTTTTTAAAGTTCTTTTTTTAAATATAATATTTTTCTTATTCTTCTTCTTATTTTTTATTAATTATTTTTATTATTATTTTTATTTGTTTATTATAATTACTATTAAAAAGCAAACAGCAACTATATTATATTTAAAATAACAACTTTATATAAGATTGTTTAATTTTTATAAATAAGCTAAATTAATATTAATATTTATAAGCTTAGCTATTATTAAAAAAAGCTTAATAT
>LJJS01000870.1:0-72232 GCA_001447215.1 Diaporthe aspalathi
AATGGCCGGGGACCTGATATGGCCGGGCACCTGGTAAACCACGTTATTTTTTGCACATATTATTCACAAGGTTAAACCACGCGTTTATTACGTCAAGATCTTTACATTTGGCCCTCTTATAGTTATACATATAAGAAACACGTATTTTAAAATGTGTTTTTAAGTAAACGAATCTCTCTGCCCAGTTGAGCCCGACGGCGCCGCCGCCACGGTCGCAGAGCAGGGAATTCGCTATATCTTCAACATCTCTGATAACAAGCGAATATCCTCGCAAATCACAGTTAAGTACGTATTGCACAAGCACCTCCTTTTCTGATTTTGTTAATTTCTTGCAGTTCGGGTGGGTATCGCATCGTGCAATTCGGCCGGCCATTCTAAAGGTAAGGGTGGTTCGAGAGACGTTGTAGGCCTTAGCAACTTTTCAAATGCTTAGTATTGGGTTGTTTTGAATAGTCTAAATAGCTTCTTAAATGTTTAATTCATTTGATTTGGTTATTTTATAATTGTGTGCGAAAAAACGCATAAGAAAGATAGATGGGAGTGGTTAGCGGGAAAGTGGCCCGTTCGGTGGGGTGGCCCGTTCGGTGGTGCTTGACGTTATTATATATTATTTAATTATTATTATTATTTATTTATTTATTTTAAAATTTAATATTAAAGTAAGTTTAAAAATAAATAGCTTTTAATTTGCTTATTCTGTCATTTGAACTTAGAGCCTTTGGACAGTCAGCCCTTTGGACTGCAGCTGATTTTCCGGTGTGGGATCGATGTCTTGCCGGGGGAAGCCGTCGAGGACGTCCTCCCATGGCTCGCGTAATTTTGCCTCGGGATTGGCAGACGGGAAGTCTTGCTCTTGCAAGTAGTAAATCCGGCACCTGTCAAACAGCTCGCCGTCGAGATATCGCCGCCGGAGGACACGTCTGCTCCATCCGATGAAGCTCCATCCGATGACGGCTTCCCGAGGTTCCGCACGGAAGACGGTGAACCATTCTCTGTGCTCTTTCCCGCATTGGCCGCATGCTTGCACCTTGCGCCTAGCCACAAGCTCGGTACGGATCAAGGACTTGACCCGTTTCGCGTGAGGTATCAGACGCCTAGGGGCGACGGCTTGGGGAACCTATAGGCAGCTCGCCAGTTCCTGCGCGCCATGTTCTGGGTGGTATTTAGAGAACCCGATCTTCAGCACTGACATGGTGCTTATATCTAGCCTCGACCGCAGGATGTAGACATAGCCCAAGGCTTGCCCCTGGACCTCGCTCGCTGTTCAGCCACTTGAGGAAACGGAGAACGAAATCGAGGGAGCATTATTTGGAATTACTAGTTTGAATAAAATCAGACAGCAACACTCAGAATATGAGGGCGCCGTTTGTCCCTGTTGTCCGTTCCCCCCCAACAAAACAGACAACCAACCAAATAAACCCATTAAAAAGGATCTAAACCAGGATCAAGTGCGCGAAGTTCCCAGCAAGGACAGGACCAGCGACTTCGTCCCTCTGCCGTCAAGTTGTCCCTCTGTCCCAATGATCAAAGTCCCCGAAGCCAGCAGAGCCCAAGAATCAAGAGAACAAAAACAAAACCACGCAAGCCATCTGAAACCCAGGCAGTACCATTTGTATCTTGTATTTTGTTGTATGTTCATTTTCTCCATTTCATATATGCCATCATCATTATAGTTTCATCATCAAGTTTCGTAAATACAGGTTCTCATCATCTCAAAAAAAGGGTGAGAAGGGGGGGCAAGGTTTTGTTTCACACCCCATTCCCTCTTCGTCAATAGAATTCCTCTCATCTCCATCTCTTTTTGCTCCTCCTCCGCTGCTGAGTCTAGGGGGCCCAGCCCCGTGCGCTCAGCAGGCGCCGCCGTAGCGGACACCCCTCTTTCCGAGCTCCTTGCGCCCGACGGCGTCCTCGGGGAAGACCCAGCCGCGGCTGCGCTTGGCCTCCCTCTTCTCGGCCAGCTGGGGCTGCGGCATCCACGTGTCGCGGGGCAGCGCCTTCCTGCGCGTGCCCTCGGCGGGGGCGCCGATCTCGGACCGCGCCGGCGCGTGGCCCTCCGGGAGGGGCTCGTCGCTGGCGAGCATGCACAGGCCCCAGAGGGCGAGGCAGGCCGTCATGGGGACGCCGCTGCCGCTGCTGCTGCTGCCGCCGCCGTCCTCGTCCTTGGTCAGGTCGACGGGGTCGGTGGCCGAGGTGCCGAGCTGGCAGCTCGTGACCTCGACGAAGCCGAAGTGGGGCGTGCCCTCGAGGCCGTTGCGCACGACGACGAGCTCGATCTCGGTCAGGATGAAGCCGTAGCGGCACCCGTGCTCGCGCATCACGTGGTGCAGGTGCGCCAGGCCCTTGAGGTACTCGACCTTCTTGACGTTGCCCTCGACGCGCATGCCCGTGTTGAACCGGTCAAACGACTTGACCAGCCCGACGACGCGCGCCGACGGCTTGCCGCCGAAGATGGCGGCCGCGGAACTGGCGTCGCCCGCCATGGTGGCGACGAACATCTGCTCCGTGTCCTTGGTGGCGTGGGGCCCAGACTTGGACGGCACGCTCAGCTGGACCGGGCGGTTGGACGACAGGGCAAGGGCGGCGTTGAGCTTGGGCAGATACCAGTTGGCGTAGATGGAGTGCAGCGCCGTCTCCGTCTCAGGGTGGCGCTGCGAGCTCATTGGGCTGGGCAGGAAGCTTTCCGGCACCGAGCAGGTGAGGAGGCTGTTCGCCGCACCGCCAGCGAGTGACATGATGGTGGACGTGTTGAAGGAGGTCCACTGCCTGACCTGCCTAACATCCCACCAGAAGTGCTTGATGTGAGGATCCCTGAGGGGGAAGGCGATGGAGTGAACCAGGCTGGGCGTGGGGTTGGGCGTGGTCAGGTAGTTGAGGAGGGTTGTGCTGGGCGTGGGTGCCATGGCCGATGGCTGCAGGACCTGGACCTGGACCTGCTCAATGGGCTGAGGCTCAGGTGTGAGGTTGGCAGCCGGGGCCATGGGAGAGGAGCCGCGCGATGTGTAGGGCTGCTGGTACGACGGGAAGTAAGAGGACGGGGCCGGGAGGCTTGTCAGGTCCGCTGGTGTTGAAACGGGCATCATGGCCGGGGTGGCTTGGGGCGTTGGCGTGGGGCTGCCCGACTGAGAGGTCGCCTGTCCGTTGGCCGGGACGTAGGCGGGCATCTGGCGGTACGTCGGGAATCCATACTTCTCTATGGTGACCTCGTCGAGGTTGCACGAGGATGCGCGCTGGGCGCGGTTGTCCAGTGTCGTCGCTGTTGTTGCTTGGGTGAACTCGGCATCCGTGAACATGACCGGGGAGCACATCAGGCTCGAGGAGCCGTACTCCTCTGGGAGGGCTGAGGGGAACGAGGCAGCAGACACGACCGGGGCGGGGTTGTAAGTGATGGTCTCTGGGTTTGTGTAGCTGCGCTGATGTGTTGGGCGGTAGGCGCTCCTGTTGGGAACTGGGGCTGGTGCCGGTGCTGGTGAGGTCCTCGCGCGCTTGGAAGGCCGTGGCTGAGGCTGGGGGGCCGCGTTTGGCACGATGTTCTGATCCTGGGAGCGGATCTTGGGCAGCAGCATGGGGCCATGTGTGCGGATGGGAGACCGCGACGGCGTGGTCCTCCGTGTGCTGGTGCTCACGATCGAGTCGGAGGGCGATGACTCGAAGGAGTAGACAGACGAACCGTTGGAGACGGTCGAGACTGATCGAGAGTGGCCCGAGGGGCCATGGTTGTGGGTGAAAGGGATCTCCAACAGGGAAGTGTCGAAGGTGAAGCTGGGAGGTGTAGTTGGGTTACACGGAAACGTGAAGTCGAATTGAACATCCCCTGCCAGACTGTGAGGGCAACATTGTCAGTGCTGTTGACCATGAAAGGGGTATGTGTGGCTTTGCAGATCAGATCACATAGTGCCGGCGGCCACCTTGATCTCCAAAGCCCGAGGATCACAGCAACTTACGTGGACATGATGTCGAGCAGACAAGTGTCAGTGTGTCTGTGAGACACACGACAGCAAAAATTAGAATTGTAAAAAAGGGTAAAATGAGTCTGTGACAGTGGAGGCCCGCTCCGTAGGTGTGTGGATGTCTTGGGTGCAAGAAAGGCAGCAAGGGCGGAAGAAGGGTTGTGAAGGCGAATGAGGCTCAGTCGCTGTGAAGCGATGCGAAGAGGCAGGTCACGTATCAAACGGCCGGCCTGGGCCTATTTCTAACAGATGTTGAAGGAAGGGAAGACTGTTGGAAGGGAGGATAATAGGTTGGGAGTGAAGTCCGAGGAAAGACCTCAGTGAACACAAGTTGTAGATGCGACAGAAAGGATGGGGAGATGATGCAAAACAAGCGGCATAGTTGGAGGGGATGTGGCAGATGTTTAAATCTTCGTTAGAGAACTGCCCAGATGAGCGGTCGACCAGAGGCGGTTCAAAACAAGCAGGTCAGGTAGGTCTCGCGGTCCATGTCAAGGGCTCCGGAGCCATGAGCCGACCTGGAGAGTACGGAGGTACAAGGGCGCGGACGCGCCATCAGCCGACTCGAGGCGTGTATAAGTCGGGAGTGGAGCGCCTCGGGACTTGCCCATGGCCAGAGCACGGTAGTAGCAGGCCGGCAGAGCAGAGTATACAGAGGGCACAGGTACGATGGTACTCGGCCTAGCATCTGCGGCTACCCAAGATGCCCACCCGGGCAGTGTCGAGATAGCAGCGCGGCTGCAGTGATTACTAGACCCAGAAAGATCCTGAAACACGAGCACTGAGGTAGCCCGTAACCCCCGGCGCATGTCACTCGACGTCGCGGTAGGGCAGAAGTGGTGACCAGGCTCGTCAGAGAGTTGTTGACTTTGGCGGTCGATGTGTGGTGGTCTGTCGGCCGGCGACCTCGAGACCCGCCAAGGCGCGGAAAGAGTACACGAGCAGGCCATACTGGAGCGGTCGGGGGCGGAAGTACCTCGGGGACACGAGTGATGTCCTCTCGCTGGGGGCCGGGGTAGAGACTGCAAAGGCCTGACCGGGCTTGAAAATTGCGATCCTGGAAGCCCATTGGAAGAGGCGGTAAACGACCATGATGGCTCCACGTTGGGAGAACGCGGTGTGGATGTGAGGAAGGCTGGCCCCCCGGCTCGTTGTCGAAAGGGTAGAAGAGGAAAGGAAAGGAACGAGATGAAGGCCGGACAAGCAACCCTGCAGGTACTGCATAGTGCTACTGCAAGACCAGCAGCCAGCAGCCAGCAGCCAGCAGCCAGCAGCTGGCATCCTTGCCGGCTGGCCCAAGCTCCCCCTCCGCAGGAGTCCGCACGAGTAGCCCGGACGAGGAATAAATCGACGTTGAGCGCGGGAAGATGGGATGGGAACTAAGTCCTGGGGTCGCCTCTGCGGATGCGGCCTTCTGGACGATGAGTGGCTGGCGGGCGGTGGGACTGCATGCGGGTATCCAGCCCTGCATTGGTGCCATTGGCGTTTATGACTCACAAGACAGACACATGGCAGTCTGTCGCAGGAACAAATCTAGCTCCTCAGGCTTCATTCAGCATTCAGGCTTGTGAGTTGCTGGGACCGCCATGGGACCTCTGCTGATCGCCTGGTCGAGGCATCGCAGCAGCAAGGTCCGGGCTGCGCGAGGGTGCCATCGGGCGTCCATACATACATGGGAATATCCTCCCTTCCCTGACTGGGAGCTGCCAAGATAGCGCTGGCGTGCCCGGGTCGGGTCCGTCGACGCCTCTCTCACCCTGTGCCGTCTGGGCCCCAGATGCTGGATGCTGGATGCTGGTCCTTTTTTTTGTGGCTTTTTCGGTGTTCCCCTGGTGCGGGAGTGCGGACGCGGGCGCGGATGCGGGATGCAGACGCACTGCAGACGCAGACGCACCGCAAACGGACGCAGACGCCAGACGCGGGTTCGTGGGGTGGCGAACACCCGGGCGACCGTGGAAGAACGCGTTGCTAGGCCCGTCGGGACAAAGAAGACGCGATGGGGGGGGAGGCACATCGAGAACGTGACCTCTGCAGGCAGAGCTGGCAGAGATGGCAGAGCTGGCAGGGCGGCGGACAGCTTCCGTGCAGAAGTTTGACCTCGGCCGGCCCTCACAACATCATGATTACCCCTTCGAGCCAAACCCCTCACCAGGCCAGCTGGCACATGCTGACTGATGATGGCAGGTGGCTCCTCCTGGTGGCCCTGCTGGCCGTCCTCTGGGTGGTCCTGATGGTGAGTGAGTGGGACTGAGTTGACTGCCCTTGTCAACTTGTGCACCATAGTACTCTGGTACTTTGGTGGCCCCTCTTGTCACGACTTAGTCGACGTTATTACAGGACAGAGGCAAAGCATGGCAACGTCACTCCCATGGTCGGGCATTGATGAGGCAATTTCGCCAGCTCGTGACCCGGCGGCAGCGTATTCCCTCACGATATGGCAAAGATGCGGGGGGCTGAGGGCCTGAGGCCCACCAGAAGCTCGAGAGGGGGCGCTCACGATACGCGATACATGGCCGAGGTTGCTGGGCCTGAGGTTTGTTGCCGAGGCTAGGTGGCTGACCAAGCTGGGCTGGCTGGCTCCAGGCCTGGCGAACACCCAAGACAACCCCTCACCCCTGGGCAGTTCAGCCCGTTGTGATGGCCGGGCAGTTTGAGGCTCTGTCTCACGGGACTCTGGTCAGGCCGCAGTGCGCCGACGTGTCCACTCTGCTGATACTCCGGATAACTCTCTACATGCAGTCCGCTCAGCAGGCATGAGTAAACCTCGGCTACCTGTCTCGAGGAATTGCCGATTTCCGCAGCGAGACGAAAGGAGGCCTTTGGTGTATGAATGGCTTGAGGAGCAATCGAGTACGCGCTTGCTATTTTGGGCGCGAAATTACTTTTGTGCGATGCTGATGTCAAAATGCAGTGTAATCATAAGAAGGTGGTGCTTGTTGGTCGTAGTGCTATAGTACTAGTAGAGACACATTGTCTGTGCGGGAGGGCTGCTCGGGCGGCTAACGAAATTGCGGCAGCGAAAAGACAGACGCTTAGGTAACCACGCGGGGGCGGCTGGAGATTAGATCAGCATCCATCTTACTCTTGTCTCGTCTCCGTCTTAACTGCGCCTCGTCGTCAAGGGCGTCTAATGGGACCCTCGTCCAGCTGAGAGAGATTAAGCGACCTGACTCCCTGATATCCCCCCCAAGTCCGTATGGCATGACGACGTGAAGGAGATCAAATCTCGCGTGTATGATCGCTTGATGGAATCCACAAGGTAAAAAAGAAGCGCGCGATGGTCAGATGGCTCGGCTGTGCTCATGAAGAGTGGAAGCTGTCGTGGGATCTCATTGGGCGGTCTGGCGGCTCCTGAAATTGCACTACAAAAGGCTGGGTGAATGCCTTGCCCGCCAGAACGGCCGTCTGAACACAGAGCAAATCGGATCTCTGAGGAGCCGTTGTCTCTCAAGCCTCAGCCAACCCTTGCTCGCACAGCCGCACTCGAAGTAAATAGCAAGCGCGTAGCGATACCGGCTCGTGCTCACCGGGCAAGACAAGTGGTTTGATCATCCACCAAGCAAATCTACCGAGTACATACCTGTCCCGTCTACGCAGTACTACGCAGTAGCACACAGTAGCACACAGGCAGGCAAACAGGGTCAAGAGAGTCAGTCGGGATGGATACACCACAATAGATGTGGCCCCATTGTCTCCGCCTCCCGCCCAATCAGCCCAAGACAGAATCCACCCAAGCGAGATCTTCCCGGATCATCTCAGCGATCATCACCCGTGACACGGGAACGGGGCGACGGGGCGCAGCCAAAAGACTACACCACCACTAACACCACCCACAGCAAGAGAGAGAGAGAGAGATCGTGTGTGTGTGTATCCAATCGAGCAAGTCGGAGCTAGTGCACATAGTAGTAGTCACATCTGACGGTGCCACGAGGCGCAGACGCGAGAATTGCTCGCTACCCCAACTCGGGGCCCAAGCCCCGCCCAAGCCCTGGCCCTCGGCAATTGGCCAGCGAGCACGCGCTGACCTGGACGTGTCCCCGGCGCGTTGCAACCTTCGATCGGCGACCCGGCGCCGTGGACTAGCCCGTGGATTTTGACGACGTGTGCCGCTCCATCATCATTCATGCGGATGCAGTGCTACGCTACCGTCGACGATGACTCTTTTCGATTTTCGCCCCCTCCCCCTCCCCTTCCCCTCCGTATTCCCAGTATACCAGCCAGCCCAGCCTCCACATTTCCCGGCCCATCCTGCCCATCCGTCCATCTTGCATTGCGTCTAGTGCAGTGTGGTCTGGTCTTGGTAGTTCTATGTCATTGCCTGACCAGGGACAACCGGACGGGAAAATTGCCTCTCCTTCGGTCAGCCATGGGTCGGTCCCATCAACACTGACCGTACAAAGCAGTTCATGCACACCACATACGCCAACATTACTATGCTGATGATGATGATGATGATGATGATGATGCGGTGTGCCCGTTGTATCGGATGCTGCGCCTGTCCACTTTTCCAAGATTCTTGCATAAATGTCAAATTTCCCCTTTCGGACCACCCGCCATCGCAGGCATTGCAGGTTGTCGGGTCTGTCGGGGGCTGGCAGGGTGCAGATGTCAGGATGCCTGGATGCCGGACTAGTAGACAGGGCATACCAACTCACCGCCGCTGCGCCGCCGGTCAGCGAGGCACGAACTATACCCGACCGCGGTATGCAGCGTGCATACGTACCAAGGGCCTTAGGAATGCATGTGCATGCACGCATCAGGCAAGCCTGCATAACCCACACACACCAACACACCCACAAGCTTAGACAACTTATTACGAGGTGAGTCACAGCCGCAGACACTGGGCAATCATGAAACATGGCACCAGCGGCGGGAAGAATCTGAAACATGAAACAAAAACTGGGAACACGACGGCCTTACGGGCCATGACGTGTGGGGGTGGTGGGTGGTGGGTGGTGCGAGCAGGAAGAATGCGGGTTGTGGTCCAACTGGTCGGGCTCGCCTTGCGGTGTGTTGAGTTCTTGGTACGATCTCTTCCATCTTGCTTCATTTCTTCCCAACCTTCTTTCCCCCCGTCCCCGTTCTTCTCTTCTCTTTTCGGACCCCCTGTCGCCCCGATGGCCCCAACAACAGCCACTCGGAGCCAAGCACAAAAGACCCACAGCGACGGTGGACCCCTACACCGCAAACCATCCGGCCTGCCAGCCATGCCCCGAGGGAGCAAGACTCGCAGAGAGCAAGAAGAGACGGACGGGAACAGAGTGAGAGACGGAAAACCCTGGCTTGCCAAAAATCTGCATTCCCGCTCTTGCCTCGCTTCCCTCGCCTCGGCCTCTCGGATCTGACAACTCGCCTATCTGCGCACAGTGGAGCCCCCCTCCCAAGCCTGGCCTGGTTGAACTTCGTGAGCAGTAGCAAGTTCGTATGTCGCGGTATCCATCACCGCTACTTCTCAAATCCATCCATCCTTCCCTTTGCCTTCTCATCCCCCTATCTTCCCCCTCCCCTCCCCTCCCTTCCCCCTCGCTCAAAAGTGGATTCAAGAAACCCTGGAAAATTCTAGAATTTTCATGCCGGGCTGTCCGTAAAAGGGGAGGAGAAATAATACAGGCATCCTGGAAGGAAGCACTGCCTCTTTTCGGCATTTCTGGTGAAGGAAAGGGCGGGGGAGGTCGAGAGGGATCGATTGCGACGCTACTTACCAGAGTCCACTTCTCTCTCCCAGTTCTGACTTCCGGGCGAAGACTGGGAATCCGCGGAGGCAACCACGGGCGCCCGACGGAAAGACAAGGCGGGGCCAAGAAGAAGTGACAATGCCATCGCACCATCGCATCGCACACACAGGAGATTCAGAGCTTGGATGTGATGACAGTCGAGTGACGCCTCTCGTGCCCACCACCATGGGCAGCCATCGCTTCTCAATCCACCAAATCCACCCTGGGGATCGCTGACCACTCCCTCCCTCCCCCCCCCCACGCCAAAGAAAAATTCCCGTTCCTGAACTCAACCAGAGACTCAGAGCCTCCCATCCAATGCTTCATCGAACCCTCGTCTCACCTGAAGCCCCCCAGGTTCCCGAGCCATTGGGTCTCTCTTTTAGTTTCGCCCCTAGTTCAGGACTGGTGCCATCTCTTTTCGATTACCTCCTCTCCCCTCTGTGCCTCGTAAACCCACTTGTCCCCGGTTTGGCAGTTGGGATGATCTTGGGTAGTCCCAAGCTTTTTTCCTTCTCCCGCATGAAGACTATAGTGCCATGTAGCGTCGCCACATGCTACCCACTACGTGTACTAGTGTACTATGTAGCCCCAAGGCATCAAGCAAGATGGACCACCGTGGTCGTCTATGGAGCATTGTGGTCAGGCATGACTTTCCTGCGTTAGCAGTTAGGTGACTAGTCAGTCAGCCCATCCCGCTCGCCCGCGCGAAGGAGCACAGCCTCGCCGCCTGCCAGCGAAGCAAAGCATTGGACCACAGATCTGCGCGCGACACCATTCAGACCTCGCTCGCTCGCTCGCTCGACAGACCCGGCCGACAGGTATTGACAAACAGACGTCGTTCGTCCCGACGGGGGGCCCCGTCGCCACGATCGCCCGCGTCCCCGTCCCCGTCCCTTCCCCCAGCCATCCTTTCCCACAAACCTCGCCCGCTTTTGGGTTTGGGTCCAAGTCAGTCAGTCAGACAGATAGACAGACAGACAGATAGACAGACAGATAGACAGACAGACAGATCCTTAGACTCTCAATCCACCCAAGTCCACCCAGAGGGGACCCAGGGCTAGAGGCTTCCCACCACTCCCGGACAGGCAGCAGGAAAACTCTGAAAAAGAGGGCTGGCTGGCTGCTGCTGGTCCATCCTTGGGGTGGTGATGACTGACGTGTTGCCCGGTGGACAGCCAGCTGGAGGACAACACGATGCGATCCTTTCGCTCCTTCCCCCCTCCCCCCCTCATCGTGCCTAGGTGCTGTTGAAGAATAGTGTACAAGTATCTAGTCTAGCAAGAAAACAAAAATCGCACACCCCCGCTGGGGAAGGGGACCCAGAGATCTACGATCCAGCTCATGGGGCTCGTGGCGATGGGGAGAGGGGCTCGCAACCTATCTCGGCGCGGGAAATATCGGGGCTGGGGTCCCAGTGGGATCATGGTGGACAGACAGACGGGCAGGCTGGCAGGCAGGCAGACAGAATAGGAAACGAGGGCCTCGTCGTCCCAATCCCAGAGGGACCAACCAGCATACCAGCCAACCAGGTGGAGGAGGCGCCCAATAGCATCATCACCACCTGGAAGCGTGGGCGAGCTGCGTGCCAGCCCATTCCTGAACCCCGTCTGTCCCCCATCGCCGTCCCATGTTTGTTTTTGCCATTCCGTCGCTCGCTCCCCATCACGTTACCATCGGGCCAAACAAACCATACCTAAGGCAACGGGTGCTGGAAATGGCGTCCTTTCATCCCATCCCATATAAACTGCACAATATGGGGTCATCGCCAAGATGAGACAACACACACACATACACATTGCACATCCCGTTGTAAAAGACAGACCTATAGCATAAGGGCAAGGGCCGGCGAAAGGGTATCTATCCATTGTCACAAGTGAAGAGTATATAGTCTCGGAAGCATAAAATAGTTAGTAAACAAAAAAGAAAAAGGAGACATGTACCACCCTTGCGCGCTCGCTCGCTCAGTTCCCTTGCCTCGCCAACCATACCATCCCAATCCCGGTGCCTCATTATACTACCAGCATGCCCTTCTCCTGCCATGTATGTGCGCGCGAAAGAGCCCCAGGCGCTGTCGGTTCCTTGTCCTCGCCACTCTATGCGGAGAGGAGCTAGCTAGACCAGCGTGGGAAAGGGGTCCTGGTTCCATTATCAAATTTGTGCCTCGTAAGTCCTGTAGATCCTTTATTCATTTTTGGGCAAATATTCCGTGACAGAAAGCCGGCTTGCCTTCTATTATGGTGTTGCTGCGTCACGACCTTGTTCTCCTGCCACCACGCCAGTCTCGCTCTCTCGCCGGGTCCCCGCAGGACTCGATGCTCCTCCCCCCGGCGGTATCGGTGGCAGTGGAGCATCGATGCTCAAGCCAGTGGTATCCGCCTTCGATGCCTGGGCCGTTCGATCCGTCCCTGCCACTGTCGTTGGGGAACTCGATTCAGCAGGAGCCTTGCGGTCCGCCTGGATCTCGAGTCCGGCCAGCGCAGCGGGCGTGTTGAGGTCCGTGTAGCTTCCAGCAGCTGCGCCGCTGGTGCCACCACTATCAACGCGGGCGTCGAGACCAGCAGGGGCATCTAGATCATCGGATATCGTGCCGGTATCGACCCTGACCTCCTTCAGTTTCCGCAGTGCCCTCTTCATGCCCTCTAGCCTCATCTTCTCCACCACCACCATCCCCCTAGCAAGCTCCCTGATGGCCCTCCTCCCCATCCTCTCATGCATGTCCTGCCAGCCGGCGAGCTCCATCGCCACCGTCTGCTGCGTGTACCTCAGTTCCCGTGAAAGGTTGTTCACCTCGGCCTGACCGGCACGCATGCGCTCCTCGCGCTCCTCATTCAGCCGCTGCCGTGTGTCGTCAAGGAGGCCCAAGGGCCAACGCGTCGAGCGGCTGAGAGATGAGTAGTTGCGCTCCACCGTTCGACGCGACACGTTAATCTGGTTGATGAGCCGCGGCGGACGGGAGAGCGCCGAGAGAATAGCATCAATGGTAGACTGGAGCGCTAGGAGGGTTGAGTGAAGGGTCGAGTAAGGGTTCACCGTTGTTGGGGCCAGCGCGCGGACATAGGTCTCAAATGCTGTGATGTGTGTATTCGGGAGGAAAGGCAATGTTGCTACAGCTCGGTGGAGGAGGACCGAGGAGTCGTAGAGATCTGCGAGCAAGTTAGACAACGCTCAAAGCCCAAGTATTTCCATATGATGGTTACACATACCGAACACAGAGTTGCCCACGATGTTCGTCCGCCGAGCAACACTCTTGGTGGAATGATTTACGCCGCGGACGTTTTCGCGGGCGTGATCTACGAACTGCTCAACCTCTCGAATATCTTCGAGCGGCTCGAATTCATCCCGGACCTTTTCCGCACGCGTCTCGGCCTTGAGCTTGCTCCGCTGTTCCATCATATCGGTTTGGAGGTCCGGCACCAGGAAGAACTCCCACAGCATCTCGTGGGTCGCGAACGTCGGATGAGCCAGGAGGATGCGAAGGAACCAATCCATGCGGATCTGCAGGTCCTTGAGAACCGCCCGGCTGGGCTTGACCGGGATCTGAAAGGGGGACCGCAGAGCAGCAAAGGACGGTATCCACGATGCCGGGTTCTCCATAGCCAAAAGCTTCGCCAGGTGCTCGAAGTCTGTGAGAGATCGTCTGCACGTGGTCACCGCATAGCTGTGCTTGTCCACCGGTGCGCCCGACTTGATGACAAACCGAACACTTGCATCTTCCACAAAGTATGACCTCACTACAGCAGTCGTTCTGGAGTCAGCTCCTGGGGGCGCGGCAAATAGAACGAGGTCGTCTATCTTATTGCGAACGTCGTCATCCTTGGCCAAATCCACAGCCGTCAGGCCTCGCAGCTCCTTGGCCGTGATATCCACTCGCGCATCGCTGAAAAACGCGCGCACAACATCGAAACGGCCATACTTGCTTGCGACCATGAGGGGCGTGAATTTCCTGTCGTTGATGGCGTTGACATCTGCGTCGCATTGTTGCAATATCCTCAGGCAAAGTTGCGCGTCATTAACAATGTGCAGCAGCGTGTTGCCTTTTCCGTCAATGTGTTCATCGAGGTGGAGAGGTTGTCCGTCACCTTGACAACCTCGTGCAATCTCCAGGGCCTGTTGAACCATGGTATGATATAGGGCGTGGTCGTAGGACCGACAAATAGCAAAAAGAGGAGTCTGGCCGTTCTTATCTTTTTGGGTCCAGGGCATCAACCTTCCGTAGTCAATGATGAGGTAGGGTGCATGGAACAGGTAGTGAGCCACACTGCGGCCCCATACGTCTTGCTTGGCGAAGTACCCCCTCATATGCTCCTCCGTGATGGTGGGCTCGTCAGCCATGAACTTCAGAAGTATGTTGATGAGCGCCTCGTGGCCCAGCTGCACGGCAGCGCTGAGGAGGGTCGTCCCCTCGTTGTTGCTGTCTGATAGGACAATGGCCGGCGTGTAGTAAGATTTGAGATCCAACAAGTACTTCAGCGTTTCTGGACGCTCGTTCTGGACAGCCATCATCAGGACTGATTCGCCAAAAGAGTCCTGGGTCTGGGACAGGCGCTCGATGGATGTGTCGCCTTCGATCCCGCTGCCTAGAGTGCCAATGCTCGCGGTCCGAGAGTGGAAGGAAATCTCTGAAGAGCTTGACAGGCTTCGCATGTCCATGGTTACCCTTTTTATCTTCCTCACAGGGAAGATGTCATCCGTAGTGATGTCAACGTCTTCTTGTTTATTGAATGGGAAGACGTGGCTGAGGTCAGATCCCAGCGAGAAGCGCTCAGAAGTACTGAGCGCAGCTGAGGAAGGCCTGGAGGAGCCGTTCGCAAAACTCCAGTTGCTACTTGTCGAAGTGCGTCGGCTTGAACGCCTAGATGATGCCGCAGCAGCCTCTTCCTCATCGAGGGCATCTGCTACCGCGTCGCCGCTTGGTTCCATAATCTTTTGCAAGGTTTCCAGGTCTCCTTGAGCGGTAGCATCCCACAATGACTTGTTCCGCCGGCTTGCTCTCCGGAGCCCGGCTGAGTCACGATCAAGATAAAGCAGCACGGCCTCGAATGTACTCAGGGCATACCCCATCTCACCACTGTCTACATCGTCGACAAAGATGAAGTGGCGCATATACAAGAAACGTGCTTGCAGGTGCTTAACTTGTGCCCTGATCAAGATGAAGAGCAGCAGTGATACGAGGGTGTCGGCGTTCATGTTAAGGATTCCTTTCTCCGACGAGGAGCTCATGGATCGGTTGCCAGGAATTGGAGGCGTATCACCAAGCTGTGTTACTGATTTCATCGTAGACAACAGGATGTCCATCATCTCCGGCGGGCTGCCGGCATTCGTGATTTTCTTGAACTCATCAATGGCTCGCGCGAGCCGGGAGATGAGCGCCTGCTTGCCCCGGTGGCCGCCTTCGATCGCGATGCCGAGTTGCGAAACATCAACAAAATCCATCTGGCGGATCTTGGCCTCGAGCTCCAGGTCTTCGGGTCTCTTCAAAGCCGCTAACCTGGGGAACAGCATATTGTGCACATTCTCCGTGACATAGCGCTCTATCAGACGCTCTACTACGGGGCCTGTCAGCTCAGTCGTGGCCCCCAGCAGCGATAATTGTTGCTTGTCGACATTTTGGAACAAGTCGATCGCGTTGGTGACGGCGGTCTCTAGGGACACCCTCAGGACCTCCTCGTCGTCTTCTGCATAGAATGGCTCCATGACCCTCTTGCTGCCGTTCTCGTTCGGGGAGGCCTGGAGTTGCGACAGACTGTTTGATCTGGCCTTCTTGGTCGCCGCAGCGATCGGGCCATCCGGAAAGGGGTCCGGGATATGTGAGGCGGACGGAGGTGGTGGGAGCGGCCTTTCTATGACGGCTGTGAACTCCTGGAAGAGCCGTTCAAGCCCGGACTGCATTTGGCGCGCAATCACGGGAAAGTGATTCAACAGGTCGTGAAAGCTCTTGATTTCCTTCTTTTTGGGAATCATTGCAGAGTCGCTCGATTCGACGTCGGGCGGCACGCCGTTCTGCTGCAACGCCATGGCTTTCCTTGTACCCTGCACGAGCACAGCCGGTACGACCTTGATCTCCTCCCATGACCCCACCAAAGGCCGCGATATGTGGTAGATCAACCAGCCCCTTGGTTCCAGCGTGTCGGAGTAGAATATCGAGTCGCCGAGGAGGTTGGCAGAGGCCAGGACCTTGAAGCCTGAAAGAGAGGAGAAACGTCAGTATAGGCCGCACTGCGCCGGTCCAAAGCGAAAGGCTTGATGCGTGGTCGCACCTTTGTTGGTGTATATGACGTTGTCCTTGATGACGACGTTCCTCCCATTGATTGTGTTGTACTGCTTCGCCTTCCCCCTCATCTCGCGCAGGTTGGGTGCCGACTCCTTTCCTCCGCCGGCGCCGGCAGCGGCAGCTGGCTTGGCCGGGTCAGGTATGCGCAGGACATGGCTGGCGAGGAACTCTTCGGTAGAAACGGTGTCAGCGAGGCTGGCGCCGGGGGGCGCTTCGGCCTCGCGGGAGGTGAGCAAGACATCGGTGGAGGGGACAAGGAGGATGTGGCCCTGAGCGGGGAGACACTGGGCAGGGAGGGGGCTTTTGAAGAAGGCGGCGAGGAATGGATTTAGGGGTTGCATTCATTCGACTGTTCTCCCGCAACTCCCCTGTAGTTGCTCTTCCTTGGCATTGAAGTGCCTGCAAGCTCGCCTGAAGCGCCGGGGACGGACGAGGCTGTCTTCGTCCAGGATCCCGGGATATGTGTCGATGTAGAGGACGGGCTGAGTTGTGATGATAGATGGTCCAGGTGAGGCCTCGCTTCCGTGTGTGGATGCTCGGATGTCGGAGGGGTGGCAGAGGCGCGAAGGGGTTCTGGCCGAGAGGTGATACTGCTGCTGGGGAGCTGGTAGAAGCTGCGGAGCTGTGTATGCTGTTGGGGGGATATCCTGCTGAAGGGGGAAAAAAGACGAGAGGTGGTCGTGTCTTGGAGCTAAGAAGGTTGGGCTCAGGGGATGACTACTTTTGGCGTACGGAGCTTGGAATGATGCCAGTGACACGGGCGCCTGCACAGTTCTGGGCCACATGTGCAGTGACTTCAGCGGCCCACAATCTTGGCTCAGCCGCTGCTCGTGCTAGCTGCTACCACTTACCACACTGCTACTACACCACAGTAAAAGTGGAACACACAAGGCACAGGTGCTCAAGTGCTGCAGATCGCGGGGCCCACTCTGAAATGCTTCCCCCGGATCTGGACCGCGGGCATCGCCCCTTGTCACATGTTATCAAGCCCATGTTGGCAGATTAGATGCACTCCGAGCGCGATACTATCTACATAGGTAGTTTGTATACCGTTTGCTCAGCGCACAGCGGAAGACCAAACTCAATCTCGACAAGGCAATCTGCCGGTGGCTGGCCCGAAGTCCCATCTGGCTAAGTGCCGTCGCGCTGCGCTGCCGTATCTCAGATCAAAGGTGTCCATCCGGACTACATGGTTCAGGGGGGGTCCTGGTTTGAGGTCGACCACCCCTGATTCTGGGTGGTTGCTCTCATCAGCTATGGTCAGGCTAAGCTATCCCCCCAGGACAATCCAAAAGGGCGCGAGCTGCGAGCAGTGGGCACGGCTTTGGGACTCCTGAGGTTGCACGACATGATCTAGCTACCCGCATAGGTGCCATCCCCGGCCCTATCAGTCGGCAAAGTACCTAGGTATCCAGCAGCTCGCAAGTCAATAGCAGCAGCGTATACAGTGTTGTCCTCGGATGTGTGCGGTACTCTCAGCATGCAATTCGAGGCATGGGACAGAGATATCGTTCGCTGGCTGCCCGAGGGCTGTGGGGACCTCCGGGGCACATCTGGAGTGGCTGTCACAATTGATATGGGGTCGCGGTGGGGTCCGAGGATGCCACAATAGCAAAGTCAAGAATGCCATCAGGCTGCATGCCAGGGTTTGGAAGTGAAGCACCGTTCTCAGTCAGAAACGACCAGGCCATTGCTGGATATGCACCGCACCGCACCGCAACCACCGCATCACGGATAAGAATAGCTTGAGATCAGAATTTCGCTGAATCGGTAATACTGGCCTTCAAAATGGCACCGGACCTCCCGCAAATGACTAAAAGCATAGTGATGCATAAGATTGAATGCCCTCCCAAAATCATCGGCTCAGTCGATATCAAGACGAGATGGCCTTCTCTGTACCCCAGAACTCCATGACTCCATCGAACCTTGAATGACCAGGAACCGACCCAATGCCTGTAAACTCCGGTGTAATGACCACACCCCATTCCGTGCTGTGGATGATACAAAAGGAAAGTAATCCAACGCACTGCTGTCGCTTGTTGAGCAAGCGGTTGAAGAAAATATCTCTGCCTCGGCCTTGTAGAGGACCAGGGGCCGCCAATGGCACATAGACCTGGCTGTTTGGTGACCCAGTGACGGACCAGAGTTCGGATGATTGCTTGACCTGGTGTCTCCTGTTGGTGGCGCGCACGCTCAGACCCTTTTCGACAGTCCAGCATTACATAGCGGCGGGATCCGGGCCATGACGTTGGGCGAGACCATTGAACAGTAGAGATCCTCGAGTGTCCATGGGTAATGGGCAGCATCGAGGAGCTCAGATGTCCTCGTCTGCAGGCCCACGCCGGCATTCAAGCCTGGATGGCGAGTGGAAGACAATACTGCTTTAGGGTCTCCAAGAAAGGCATCCACCATCAAACGCCATGGAAACCGCCAAAATACGGACCCCACAACCTACGCAGTCACCATCCTACCGCTGCTGCTGCTCCTGCAGCTGCTGATGCAACTGCTGCTGATGTTGCTGACGCCTCCTCCTCTCTTCGTCGCGATTCTCATCCTCAGAACTTCCTTCATCAAGATTCAAGGCTGCGGTATCGTTGTCCTTACCTCGAAGATCGACAAGCCTCGGTCGTTCGCTGGACGTCCGCAGCATCCTAGACCTCTCATCTGAATTCTCGTCTAGCAGTTCGCCGTCGGCAGTGTCGTATTCCGGCGGCTCGATCCAGTCCCTTGGTACTATGCACGGAAGTGCGACTCCGATGCTTGCAGCCCTGTTCAGCCATCCGGGACCGGGCCTTCCTGTCAACCTCTGGCAGAGGTATGCCGTAAAGTGGTTACAGTTCTTGGTGAGGAGATTGTATGACGTGCCCTGGAACTCTTGGGAAACCTCGTGTATGATTGCATCGATCTCGTTCTGCGGCGATAATGTGAAGCCCTGGAGGATCTCGTGCTTGAAGGTGCCCCCTGGCGGTAACGTCTTCGGCTTCGTCCAATACACACCGGTGACGCCTCTCTTATCGTGCCCGCCGTATGCGTATTCCCTGCCGTTGATGACGACGCCGCTGTGCAGGAGTGAGGTTCCGATGGCCCAGAGGAACGAGGAGAATCTGCCCGGCTGGTCTATGTCAGACTTGCGATCCAAAGAGTGCGGAGAAGGGGAGGAGGGAGGTGTGTTGGGGTGGGTAGCGTACCGGCAGGAGGTCGTAGACATGAATGACGATCTCGGTCTTCTGCAGCGACAAGGTCGACCGATGCGACCTGACTGATTTCGAGGATGGCTTCCGTGGAGCCATCTTGACTTGTCTGTGTATTTGGTTGATTCTGGCGAGGTTGACGTCTGCGGTAGAGGCGGATGCGGTGGAGGAGGCGGGTGGTGGTTGGTGGGGTCTATGTGGTTCCTAGCAGGCGGTTAAAGGGCCAAGATCGGCAGAGTGACGATTCCGTCGAGGTCAGGCTGCTATGCGCAGTGAGTGACAAACGAAGGCTGATGGGTAGTCTAGTCTGACTGGGCGGGTGGGACGGTCGAGAGCTGTCTTGCGGATGAAACAGGTGACCGAGTTCAAAGGCTCGTCCTTCGAAACAACGCGACCGCTTTGGTGACCCTGGTGTTGGTGGTGGCTCACAGCTAGCTGGTGGTGGTGAGGGCGGAGGGGAAGGCGACCGAGTAAGTAGGCCCTTTGGGTGCGAGATTTGGGTCAATGCTGCTGCTGCTGACGGTTAATAGACGGTTAGATGTTGAGTTGGCGTGCTCTCCCGGCGCCGCATGACATAGACTACCTTACGGCTGGGTGAGAGTCCAGCAGCATATTATGTCCGAGGCTGGGGGACCCTCCCCTCGCCTGGTCTTACTGCGCACGCCCTGCGACGCCAAATGAGTCGCCCATGTCCGCATTTAGAAGCCCAAGGCAGCGGCCCCATGTCGAATTTCAAGGTTCCCCAGAGAGAAGGAGCTCGGTTCAAGGCAAATCATTAGCGGGGCTGCAGCTCTCTTGCCGTGCTTTGTGCTTGCGTATTCAGACGGCACACTGCACCGTATAACCGTATCAGCGTATCCGACGGGCGCCCAGTCAGCCAGTGCGCCCACCCGTATCCACCGTATCCATGGGCCGTTGACCTGCACAGTGGGCATATGAGCCGGGGCGTCGGCGTTATGGTTTTGCCGTCCCCCGGCTGTTTCTTTGGTGGTTTTTTCTTCTTTGGAGACAGGTGAAGTCACCAGGGATTCGCCATGTGCTGGGCGTTGCCCCGCCGAGGGAATTGAAATAAGAACTTGGAAGCAAGGCGACCAACGCAGCCGCAAAAAATTTGAGCTGTTGAACAGGAGAGCAATCTTCCTCCCTCTCCCCAACCGCACCATCCCTCACAGTTGACACGAGAAATCCGGTGAAGAACTCGGGAATCGCGATCAGCATTCCCTCGAGTATCATTCTTCTCCCTCTCCCTGTCCCTCTTTCTCCAAGAGGCTGAGTCTTGGGCGCCAAAGGTCGCCGTGCTGGGCTGGAAACAGCCCGTCCAGGTCGCGACCACGTCTCTCCTGCGGCCCCCGCACCTTTTCTCTTCTATCCCTCGAAAGTTTTCCTTGCCCGCAGCTAGCTCTGCCTTTCAACCACACCCCGTGCTAAGCTGCACTCTCATCTACACTCCCACCCGTCACTACGCAAAGAAGCGGAAAATGCCTCCCAAGAAAGCTGTCGAGGAGAAGAAGATCCTTCTCGGCCGTCCTGGCAACAACCTGAAGAGCGGAATCGTGAGCCCTCCTGCCGCCCCTCCCCCAACCCGACCATCTGCATCCTCAGGCCGCCTCTGACTGTCTATCAGGTCGGCCTTGCAAACGTCGGCAAATCCACCCTCTTCCAGGCCATCACCAAGTGCCACCTGGGCAACCCTGCCAACTTCCCCTATGCCACCATCGAGCCTGAAGAGGCCCGCGTCATCGTCCCTGATGACCGCTATGACTGGCTGTGCGACAAGTTCCAGCCCAAGTCGAGGGTCCCGGCCAACTTGACCGTCTACGACATCGCGGGTCTGACCCGTGGCGCCTCCACCGGTGCTGGTCTGGGCAACGCTTTCCTGTCGCATATTCGTGCCGTCGATGCCATCTTCCAGGTCGTTCGTTGTTTCGACGACGCCGAGATCATCCACGTCGAGGGTGACGTCAACCCCACCCGTGACCTCGACATCATTGCCGAGGAGCTCAGGCTCAAGGACATTGAGTTCGTCGAGAAGGCCCTCGAGATGCAGAAGAAGAAGACCCGCCAGGGCGGTCAGAGTCTTGAGCAGAAGAAGGCCAGGGAGGAACAGGAGACGATAGAGAAGATCCTGGCCTGGTTGCAGGACGGCAAGGACGTCCGCAAGGGCAACTGGGGCCCCAAGGAGGTAAGAGCAGATTCCGGTTCCTTCGTCCACGCCCTCCCTCTCCATCCAGCACATCTACATGATGACAAAAGGCCATAGCGCCTGATCTAATCCCAGCTCGTCGAATGCCTCACCAATTAACGCTAGAGTGCATACTGAGATAAAAATACGTCTGATACGCTACATACGCACTTGCTTATTTCTTACCTGCCGTCTTTTTTGGGTGACCAACGCTGACGCTGTCAACAGATTGAGGTCATCAACCCTCTCTTCCTGCTTAGCGCCAAGCCTGTTGTCTATCTGGTCAACTTGTCTGAGAAGGACTACATCCGAAAAAAGAACAAGCACCTCCCCAAGGTTGCGGAATGGTGCAAGGAGCATGCTGCAGGCGACCCTATCATCCCCGTCTCAGTCTCGTTCGAGGAGCGCTTGACTCAGTTCGAGACCGAGGAGGCTGCTCTGGAAGAGTGCAAGAATGTCGGCGCTGAGTCTGCCCTGCCCAAGATTATCATTGCGATGCGCAAGGTTCTGGATCTGGGCAGCTTCTTCACAGTCGGCTCCGACGAAGTGAGGCAATGGACCATCCGAAACGGAACCAAGGCACCACAGGCGGCTGGTGTGATCCACACAGACTTCGAAAAGACCTTCATCCAAGCCCTCGTATATCCTTTCACAGCTCTGAAGGAGCTGGGTTCCGAGGCGGAGTTGAAGGCGAGCGGTAAGATTGCCACAAAAGGCAAGGAGTATGTCGTCCAGGACGGAGACGTGTTACACATCAAGGCTGGCGCGGCCAAGAGCTGATGTTGTTCCATGATTCCGCGATACTCGTAGGGTATTAGATATGCTCTCATTCCGGCGGCCATCTGGACTGGTCTGTCCGCCTGCCAGCCACGCTATTTAATCGGTTGGCGGTGATGACCCAATGGGATGAGCTCCACTGCCTGCAATATAAAGACATCAACCATGACTTCCCAGCAACCCCGTGTTCTCCTTGTATATGCACTTTATTCTTGAAATCGTCCTGCAAATTGAGCTGTAACCTAATACCCGGGTTTCATGCCAGTTTTCTAGCTGCGCAGGTGTGTGTGTTGCTTGCGCTGCCTGAGCAGTCCTCTCTGCGCAAGGAAAACAAGTCTCCAGCTAGAACGTCTCAGAACAATCGCAGTGTCAAGACTCCGAAGGGGCGGTCGGCAGGAATGGTGGACAGAGTCTGGTAATTCATGATTTTAGAGACACCATCTGCCCCTAGATATTGTCCGTCTACGCCGGGGGGGATGGCGACGCAGTGCCAGACAACGACCCTGCAGCACTCACGACAGATTCCATTCGCGTATGCTCAGTCTCTGGTGCATGGTTATGTATGCATCCGGTCCTTGTAAGACCTTTGAATAGCCTTTTTATCTATGCTCGGGACTTGTAAAATGCTTTAATGACTTTCTCCGGCGAGTCTGAGCCATGGGCTTGGATGCACTCTGAGATAGATTGATCTCCATGGTGAGCGGATTTACTGCGTGACAGCTTCGCCTCATTCATCAATACCCGACTGGTACAACATGACATGCAGCTATAGCTCCGGAAAAGACCCCAAAAGGAGTGGCGCAGGATTATCAGCTGATCTGCACCCCACGCGTCAGGCTTCAAAATCATTGCCATGTTTTTTTGCTTTCCTCCTTCATGATAGGACACCGCGTAAACACGCCTGGATACCAAACTCGGTCTTGCTTATCTGGGATGACTTCGTCTGGTATCTCTCTTCTATTCTTCGCGATAATCCCAAGCCAAAGATAACTATCCAGCAAGGTACAGCTCTTCCATTAAACGCTTCAAAGATCCCAGCGAGCCGCGGTCTTTTGTGCTCTAACATTTTGGTTGCAGGGCGTTACAGCTGGCCGGTGCAAGTTCCACTCCCAGCCAGCTGCAACATCAAACCGTCACAGCTCGCGTCACCCCCCCCTCCAACCCCCGATATGCATCCTAATCGTCGCACCTGGAGAATTCGCGGTGTACCGCGGGATTTTGACAAAGATAGGCTGGCCTGCGCTCTTCGATATTGCTCAAGCCTAAAATGGCCGGGCCAAAATGAAGCAGAAAACCTCGGTCACGCCGGCAACGATATCAACGTCCATACCCTCGCCCCGGATCTCCGAGGCGACCAGCAGGTTGCCACCGTACGTTTCGAATACCTCCCATCGCAGCTTGCTACGTTAGGATCCAGGAGTCAGTTGCCGGTCAACATGAAGTTAAATGCCGGCAATTGGCCAGTGGGACACCAATCTGAGCATGCGTCTATTCGAAGCGTTGAAGTCTCCATCGATGAGCATTTCGATGGTATCACAACACTTGTTTCGCCTGCCAAGGAAGAGGACCATCATATCGATGTGCTTGCAGTTTCCGGCCTAGGCAGTCACCCCTTTGGATCCTTTGTGCACAAGGAGGACGGGAACATGTGGTTAACGAACAATCTTCCGCGAGATATACCTACCGCCAGAGTGATGATCTTCGGCTATGAAAGCAGGCTACAGGACAGCACTAGTCTTGTTCAACTCGATGATCTATCCAGCCCACTTCAAGATGCAGTGGATCGACTCCTGCGTTCTGACAGGAGAAAGCCGCTTCTTCTCATCGGCCACAGCCTCGGCGGGCTGTTGGCAAAACAGGCATTAATTCGAATTACCAAGTCTCAGTCTGACATAGCACTGGAGCCCACTGGCCTCCACGACATGATCCTCGGAATGCTTCTCTTCGGTACACCCAACGATGGCCTGGACGTCGAATCGCTTGTACCAATGGTCAATAACCAGCCAAATCGGTCTCTCCTCGAGTCACTCAGACCGAACTCCCCAGTCTTGAGGCAGCAGAGACAGGAGTTCTCGGCAGTTCTGGAACGCCAGAAGTTCCAGCTGGTCTGCTTCTACGAGACAGAACTGTCACCGACGGCTGCCAAGGTAACCAAGTATGCCCTGCAATGCGAGAATCGGGCTAAGTCTGTTGCAGGATCCAATGACCGGACGATACAAAATGAGCGGTCCGCATCTTTGCCTCATCAGTGAACCTTCTGCAACCCGCTGTCTGCCTGACGGCGTTTCTTCGACTCATTCTATACCAATTCGTCGAACACATTCAGATCTGGTCAAGTTCTCGTCCAATGATGCAGAGTACGATAAGAGTTTCTTATGCCCTCGAACGGATTCAAAGGAAGGAATACGAGTGCTTCCAGGTTAGATGCGCTGCGCAAAACAAGATCCCCACCCACAACTGATGAAGGAGTGCAGGGCAGCAAGCCATCCAAGAGGCTCGCCGAGGAGACACTCCCGTCGCCCTCTGGGAAACGGCCCCGGACAGCCAATCTATCAGGAAATGAACAGCCGCATGCTGGCGACAATGACACCCTAATTGATCAATTGGCAAACAACGAGACTAGGATCCTCAGAAGAGCACTCATAGACAAACTCTACTTCTCCAAGATTGACGAGCGCCTAACGCATCTGACACCTGCCCAAGGGTCGACCTGCCGTGGTTCCTCACCGAGCCAAGATACCGGGCTTGGCAAACCCTCGACCAACAGCCAGACCACGGCGGTTTCCTTTGGATCAAGGGGCATCCGGGCACCGGAAAGTCGACCCTGATGAAATACCTCTTCGAGGCAGCTAAACTCGACGCGAAGGTCGACCCCTCGCGACTCCTGTTGTCATTTTTCTTCCTCGCACGAGGCACAGTTGAGGAGAAGACAACGATGGGTCTTTATCGATCTCTTCTTCACCAGCTCTTCCAGATGGCCTCGGACCTCGGAGAAAGTCTGGAATGGATGACAACTGATGGTGCCAGAACTATCGAAAGCAACGGATGGTCCGAGGAAGCGTTGCAGCGGACGTTAAAGCATGTTGTCCCCAGGCTTGGAAATCGGTCGCTGACGATGTTTGTTGATGCACTGGATGAGTGCGACGCAAACAAGGCGGGCTCCATGGTATCCTTCTTCGAAGAGATGTGTGAATACGCGGCAGAAGCGCGGGTCCGGTTGCGGATCTGCTTCTCCAGTCGTTATTACCCTACTGTCGTTGTCAGTAAGGGCATCGAAGTCAGTTTAGAAGCCGAAATCGGGCATACGGAGGACATCAAGAAATACGTCAAGTCGAGGCTGAAGCTGAAGTCGAAGTCTAATCACGCCGAGGTGCTCCGATCCGAAGTCGTTGAGAAATCTTTCGGGATCTTCCTCTGGGTAGTCTTGGTCATTGACATCCTCAACAATGATGTGTCCATTTCCATCCAGAAGAACCGTGAACGTCTCAAAGATATCCCACCGAAACTGAACGACTCATTCGATTTGATACTTACCCGGGATGGAGAAAATCTCGAGCAGATGCAGCTTTGTCTCAAATGGATTCTCTTCGCATCCCGTGCTCTGAAGCCTCCAGAGCTCTACTTTGCCATTCAGCTCGGTTCCGACAAAGAGTGTTCGGGCTTTTGGGACCAGGCAGATTTGGACTTGGATAGCATGAAGGCCTTCGTGAGAAGTTCTTCCAAAAGCCTGGCTGAAGTCACGAGAAACAAGGCCTCCGAAGTGCAATTCATTCATGAGTCTGTTCGAGATTTCTTGCTGGGGAAATATGAGGGTCAGTGGTCAGGAATATCCGGGAATTTCAAGGGCCATGCACACGAAGTCTTGAGGGACTGCTGTCATGCTCAGTTGGCCGCTTTTACAGGGCATCATGCTGGTATACCGGATCCTTTACCACGGGCCACCGAGGCAGCGCAGTTACGGGAGACTCTCAACTTGGAGTTCCCTTTTCTCAAATATTCTGTTCATAATGTCCTCTATCACTCTGACCTCGCTCAACAAACTGGATTACAACAGGAACAGTTTCTTGTCGATTTCCCCTTGCGACGGTGGATTGCCGTCCGAAACGCTCTCGAGAAGTACCGCATTCGGCGATATACGCAATCGGCCAGTCTTCTCTACATATTTGCAGAGAACAATCTGGCTGACCTCATTTGGAATCATTCTCGAAGAAAGTTGTTTTTCCATATCGAAGATGAGCGTTATGGCTCACCAATTCTCGCGGCGATAGTTAGGAACAATCGAAAAGCAGTCCAGACGCTATTGAGAGCTCAGGCAGAAAACGAGCCCGCGGCGTCTCCGCTTCACATCCTGTGTGAAATATATGAACAAGATCAAGACAAATCGACCAGATTCGACAGAAGCTTCGCGTTCCCACAGCAAAGAGGTATTTTACACCAGCTTATAAGGCAAAATGAGGAAGCGGTAGCTCTTGCATTTCTTTTGAGTCCCAACGGCTCTGCGGAGTCTGTGAACCTGAAAGATAGTTCTGGTTGGACGCCATTGCTGTGTGCGGCAAACAACGGAAATGAGGCCATTGCGAAGTTGCTACTCCAAAGAGGGGCCTACACCGAATCAGCGGATCGTTCTGGTGAGATGCCTGTATTATGTGCTGCTTATCGAGGACATCTAGCTCTCATTGGGCTCCTCCTTGAAAAAGGCGCTGATATCGAGTCGAGGGATAATGAGGGCCACACAGCGCTCTCGATTGCTGCCATAAAAGGGGACGAGGCCGTCGTCAAAGTGCTTGTCAAAAAAGGCGCTGATATCGAGTCGAGGGATGAGCTAGGTCAGACACCGCTCTCACATGCCGCCACGGGTGGGCATGAAGCCGTCGCGAGGCTTCTTCTCGAAAAAGGTGCCAATATCGAGTCGAGGAATTCGCTAGGTCAGACACCGCTATCAAAAGCTGCCATGCTTGGGAAAGAGGCCATGGCGAAACTTCTTCTCAAAAGTGGTGCTGACATTGAGTCGAGGGATAAGCATGGTCGGACGCCGCTAGATTGGGTTATTGGGTCCGAGGCCAAGGCTGTTATTATACAGCTGCTTGAAAAAGGTCTTGGTACCAACGCAGGAAACAGCTTGGAGCCAGATGAGAATTGCTCGAGGTCTAGGAGTAGAAGCAGTTCATCATTAAGCTGCTGAGCGACAATAGTTCTATTAATATGTTGAGGGATAAAGTATCCGAAACCTTTGTTGTTGACTCAGGTGCCACAGATACAACTGCATTTACGACCCTTCTTAGAACTCTACCTATTTCAACAGACCTTTGGACTCTTGTACGTCCCTCTGAATCACCCTGAGTCATTGCCATATCCTCAGCTGGGTTATGGGCTGAGGTTGCATCAGTCCGATCGAACTGACACGAACATTATATGGGCGAGAGGTCTACCCGGTAGGCACTGGATGCAGCCAATCGCCTGGCGAAAGATAAATTTGAGATAATTCCTTGATGTGCCACAGACTACAAATTCACGGTCGAGACCTTACGAGTGGCTGCCCTCCCCCTCCCAGTCTACTCGTTCCAAACGGTGACTGCTGCTTCACCAACGGCGTCTACATGGGCAGCCAATACGCTAAGCAGGCTTGTGTCCACATCTCTCTCGATTTTGGCAACACGGTGCGAGTTCATCAGGCTCACAGCAACCAGATTCCCTGTCTGGTTCAGCTTGATGTGTCGAGGCCACAGACCCCCCTGCAGGGTGGTTCTGCAAGACCTCCAAAGTGCCGTCCTCATGCGGCGCGAAGATAGCAAGTGAGTCCGATATCTCGGTGCTGGATGAGCTCGGGCTCAGTGCGGGGATCTCATAGTAGGAGTAATTACGGGTTGAGGTGTAAATGAACTTTTTGTCAGGCTGGGAACGCGCGGGAAGAATTAGCTTTTCAGTCCTTACCCGGAGCATCTCACAGATAGCTCAATCTCGGCTGCGACAACATTGGTGTTGGGCTGGGGCAAGACTTGATGACCTCGACCTCTTCAAATTGAAGCCAGGAGTAGTATACCAGCTTACAACTACAGTATCGGACGATCTGGAAATGACATTTCACAACCGGTACTTCTACAACCAATCTGAGGATTCTTTTGGGAGGAGCTTCTCCCAGGAGCACAACCAGCCAGCCCTCAATCCACCCGTATTTGACGGTCTCAATCAAATACCATCTCTTGGGGATCAGGTCCCAGTTGTTCACGCAAGCGTTCTGTCCCTAGATGAGGTATCGCCATATGGCCTATTGTGAGATTCAGGTCGATCAATAAGTGTGTCAAGAAAGCATGGACTAACAAGACTCGGGCGTCTCTATGCTACGGTAACATTCTGCCCATCCCAGGAGCTCCGTAAAATGATCATCGATATGTTTTCCGATGAGGTGCAGGGCATCAAATCCACGGCGAATCTTATAACTTCGTTGTCATGCAAGCTCTTCACACAGACCCAGAAGGGATCTTTACTTCCATAGGGCTTGTTCAGGGCTCTTTCGGGCTCTTCTAGACTCAAGAGAATAGGAGTCGTCTACCTGGGTATGATAAACAATTCTGTCGCAGGACTTTCAGTGAGTTCCACATGCCAAGTTGTATTCACTCATCAGCCATAATCTTACTCATTTGAACCAGAAGAGGCTTTGCATAGCCAAGCTTCCAGAATTCTATATTCAAAAGTATAATCTTTAGCATATGCCTCAAAGTCCAGTCCTTCATAACATCTGCCTCGAATTCAGACATAGTCGGGCCAGCAATGTTTTTGCAAAGCACACCGTCTATCTCTGTAGTGCAACCGCCTTCCAGAGGGTGGAGTTTTAGCTATGTTTTTTATTAAATATTTTATAGAATTAAACTTTCGCAAACAAACGTCTTCTCTTAATCGTGTGTACCAAAATCTGGGTGGTCGAAGTCATTGGGCATGGCGAAATGGGGACCGCCCACGTTAGATGCGGAGAGCAGACTACTGTGTGTTGAAAACGAACTGAACCCCACCCCCCCTGTCAGTGCGTTGACCCGAAATTCAAGACCGCCGAAAAAGAATCGCGTTTGCGCCCACGCAGCGTTTTGGCGCTTTCTTCGCCAATAGTGCGCACTTTGCGTTTTTCGCCTCTCTTATAATTATTTACATCACTAAATGCATTAACAAGGTTGCTATTTTACTTACGCGAGTAGCAATTGGCAATATAAGAGATTTTGGTGAAAATCAAAAAAGAAAACGGATAAAAAAACGCAAAGAAAAAGCAGCGCCTACGCAGCGTAGTCGCATACGCAATTAAGACCTTTTTTAGAGGTATCGAATTTCGGGTCAACACACGGACAGAGGGGGTTTTCAGTTCGTTTTCAACACACAGTGGAAGTGAAAAGAGGTAATTTCCTTCGGAACAAGTAGCCACATAGATGGCTGTTTGGAGTAACTGGCCTTGGCACAAATGCCTAATACCCGCATGATGTTTGGATGCATAAGGACGATTCCGACACACAATCGTTTGCAAATCCCCAAACCTGGCGCCGGTTGGAAAAGGAATGGCGTGGCTGCACACGTTCAGAACCTTCTACCCCGGTTAGGCCCGGCGCGATTTCTCACCGGCATAGCGTAAGCGTAATCAATGAACTTTAAAATACAAAAGGCGCATGCAGCAACCCATCTAATCCTCTGGGCCAGCTGCGCGAGCGCACGACATTTCTCCGAAGAATAGTTTCGCGTGGGCAGTCCGCAGATAATGGATCTTAAGTCTCCGATACCGAGCGGGACCAGCCAGCCGCGCAGGAGTCGGAGCTACCCTTTCAAGGTCCTTGTCGGCCTCGTTGGTCTGGCGAGCTTGTACCACCTGACGACAGAGAGCTTGTCGCGCTTCCATTCTCACTGCTCTCACGACCAGCACAGCATCCACTCTCCATACGGTGCTTTCCCCCGGGCAGACGACGTCTTCAGGTTCCTTCCATGCACCAATACCACGCGCCCACCAGCGTTGGAGGACGAGCATCATGAGGCTAGTTGGGCCAAGTTGTTTGACCCAAACCCAGAGCATTGGAGCTGGGGTAACAGCACGGCTAGCTCCTCTGTCGACCCTTACGCTGGACGTGGTATATTTCTGTGTGGATATATCGATGTGCCACTGGACTACAAGAACGCGTCTGATACCCGCATCACTCGTCTAGCGGTGACCAAGTTCCAGGTTTCGGGACTCGCCCGCGCGGATGGGTCTTCACCTCCTGGCGCAGGCGTCAAGAGCAAGCGGACCCTCGTTCTAGAGCCTGGAGGGCCCGGCGGCAGCGGGATCCGTTTTGTCTGGTCGTCGGGAGAGCTGCTGACGGAGCGCTTCTCACACTCCCAGTTTGACGCCTTGGGATGGGACCCCCGGGGTGTGAACGCGACCCAGCCAGCCATAGCATGCTACCCCTACGATGCCGACAGGGACAGGTGGTCAGCCCTGACGGGCCAGTACCGCGAGCAGCACTCGGACCCTGAGACGCAGCTGCGATTGACGGATGCGATGAACAACGCAACCTTTCATGCCTGTTGGAAGAGGCATGGCGACCTGGGCCGCTTTATGACCACGACACTGGTTGCCAGGGATCTAGAGGAAATCAGAAAAGCCCTGGGCGAGGACGAATTGACCGGCTATCTTGTGTCGTACGGAACAGGTATCGGGCAGACATACGCGAACATGTTCCCAGACAGTGTTGGCCGCATCATATTGGATGGCACAGAATACGTCCGCGACCATCGTCTGCTTGGTGGCTTCGTAAGTGCATGCGGCTGGTGTCTCTCCTTCATCCTCAATACAGTGGCACTGACTTTCTGACCTCACAGGGCTGGACCGCCCTCGACAACGTGACAGATGCGTTCCACGACGGCTTCCTAGGTGAGTGCCTGAAGGCCGGGCCACAGCACTGTGCGCTTGCACGGCCACATGGTGGGCAAACTGTCGTTTTGAAGGAGTTGGACAAGCGCGTCAAAGCATTGATCACCGGTCTCATCCGCGACCCAATCCCCGGCTACACTGAAAATAGCGGCCCTTCCCTGATCACTTATTCCGCCCTCGTCGGCGCAATCTACGGGTCTCTGTATAATGCCAGGAGCTGGCCGGCCTTGGCTGAGATGCTGTATGAGCTCGAGGCTGGAAACTCGACGCTGGCTGCAGCTTTCCTCGAGTTATCGGCGTGGGAATACGACCCGACCCTGCCTCGGCTGCCTTCACCCAGGCCTTCGACTGACGAGCTGGGGTATATGGTCATTTGTGGCGATTCATATGACGCGCCGGCGCAGGAACTTGCGTGGTGAGTACTTCTGAACAGAATCCACAAGGGCCAAAGATCGTGACGATGGAAAATATCCATCTTCTTTGGCAGAAATTGGTCCAAATACTGATGCGGTTCAGGTGGTCCTCGCTCTGGGCAAATATGACTTCTAAGAGCTTCATCGCGGGAAATTCCCGCTTCTCGGCCGTTTTCCCATGTCGCCACTTCTCCACATACTGGCCAGATGTGGCTGAAGTCTACCGAGGAGCACTGAACAACACTTTGAAGAACCCCGTTCTGCTCATCGCGGAGACCTACGATCCTGCGACCCCTTTGAGGAACGGAAGAAGACTGGCAGCCGAGATGGGCAAGAATGCCAGACTGATCGCTCACCATGGATACGGGCATTCGTCTCGTGACCTGTCTAATTGTACGGAGGCTCTGGCGAAGGCTTTTATATTGAATGGAACTCTCCCCGAGGATCCTGAAACGGCATGTTATGCCAACGAGAAGCCGTACCTTTACGGTGCCAGGGGCAAGGACGTCTCGGCCATGACAGCGGGTCAGGATCCGGTTGCCGCTTGGGAAGAACACGTTCTGGAGCTCGACAAGTGGCAACCCTGGCTGTTGTGAGACAGCGGTGAGCTTCGCGTACCATGGTCGAATTATGATCGCGACGATGTGTGGTCTGATTGTTTTGGAGGCATCGATACACAACCTTCTGGGCAGCAAACACTTTTCAGCTGCTGGGTCGCCAGCCCTCATTCCACTATGCGGCCCCCGCCCCCGCTCGAGCGTACACAAGACAGCGGGATTGCGTAACCTGAATTTTGTATATCTCTATATGCGGTGGACCGGAAGCTTCTACCTGTTACATGTTGTTCTGGTCAGGTGGTCTCGGTGCACGGCAGCGGGCTGGAGCGAGACAATTTTGAGCCAAGGTCTTACGGCCGCTGAAGCAGCCCACACCGCCGTTGTTACCGCCTTCGGCTGTACATGTCCTGTTTGTGGCTACCAGAGGCTGGACTGATGTTCCCCAACGTCATTCTATCCCAAAATGGATGGGACAGAAATGTAATGCAATGATGCTGCAGAACCCCATTCAGGTCGATTCATCTGCAATCTCCCTTTCCATATCAGAAGCGAATGGTTGTACGTGACTACTATATAAGAAGCAATGGCGGACAAGATCTCTCAACGCTTTCTTTGCACGTTCTCATGCATATTTCCTATCTGGGTAGCCCAATCAAGCAGTTTCACCTTGATCTCAAGAGAAAAACCTCGATCCCAATACCGAAGAGTGAACGACAACACAAGACACTTTGAAGTCTACTTGATTTCATTATGTCCTCATACCAGCCATCCCAACCACAGGAAAGCTACCGATCCTACTTTGACTTTGTCCGCGGTTAGGATACCTGATCCTTTTCCCATCTACAATGCGTAGGTCACGAGCTAACAAAAGGACGTTTCCAAGCAGACTTCGACATCGACGGTGGCGACGTCTCCCTGCAGGCCGTCCATGTCGTCGAGAGGGCAAAGCGATACGCCGCCGCGTACGGCGACACAGAGGACGTTCTGATGAGGGAGGCCGCCCAGAAGTACCGAAGCACCGAGCATAGGGGCCGGGAGTTCAGGTTTTACGGAGCAATCATAAATCAGCTGAAGTACCCTCTGTCTGAAGAGATCATAAAACACATGGAGAGGAGGGAGAGGAGGAGACACCGCCACTGAGGGGCGTCCTGTCTTGGTGGGGTGGCAGCTCAATCTCCCTCATGGGCTCGGCGAGCTGGAATTTGAGAATGCTGACGAACTACCCTCGCGGGGCTTTGTATACATCATCCTGGAGAGTGTACAATAATCTAATATGGTGCTTTCAATAATTTGGTATCATCTTTGAAATCTACTTGCTTGGACTTTTCTTGAGATGGACGAGCGAGTGCAAATCTGTGGGTCATCCCATAATTGACACTTTATTACTCCCGGCCCTGATTGGCATGCTGTGGGCAGTTCCTTGTGAGGGACTGTTGAGCAGAATAAATTGGAGTCAGTTGACCAGTATTGTGAAACATAGAATCTTGCCCCATGGATTTTCAAGCACTACAGCCATAGTGACAGAGGATGTTCTTGCGTTGCTGCGTCGCTCGAGGAGTGCTTCGATGTGTGGATTGTGATGTTGCATCTTGTGATGGGATATTTCGACTTCTTACCACACGATTGCAGATGCAGTGAGCGCAATTTACTTTCAAGTTCAGGTAGATGTACAGTTCATACTGGTGCAATATATACATGAATGCTGAATAGCCCGTTCCGTCTAGGGAAGACAATGCCTTTCACTACCTTACAAGATCTCAATCTCATAAGAGGCATACATGAAAGGTCCGACTCCCTTGTAGTCGTCAGGAGACAGCGCAATAGACGTGTAATACTGCATTCATGGTTAGCATGGCCTTGGGACGGACCCCATGACGAATTGGACTGCTTGTATTCGGGGACTCACCTCGAAAGTAGCGTTGCTGTTGAGAGAGCCAACGAGAACGGTGCCCTCCCAGTCCAGGGTACCGTCGTCGTTCTCAACAACAAAATCGTTCACCAGAGCCTGGTACGCCTTCTTTGCTGGCTCCAGGTAAGTCTCGGCGTCGATGAGCCCGGTCCTAACGCCCCTGAGTAGGCCGTAGGTGAACATGGCGCTGGCGGAGGACTCGATGTAGTTCTTCTCGCGGCCGGGGAAGTCCATGATGAGCCACCAGCCGCTGGTGGCGACATCCTGGGCCTTGAGCACGCCTTCGGCCAGGGTCTGGAAGTATCCGGTGAGCCTCGCCCTGCCCTCGTGGGACTCGGGGATCAGGGGGATGGTCTCGAGCAGGGAGACCATGTACCACCCGACGGCACGGCTCCACACCAGGGGGGCGGCGCCCGTCTCAGGGTCGGCCCAGATGGCCTTCTTCGACTCGTCGTAGCCGTGCACGAGCAGGTTGGTCGTGTCGTTGCGGGTGTACTTCTCGATGTTGTCGAACTGCCGGACGATGTCATCCCAGGCCGTGGTGTTATCGTTGTCATAAAGGCTTGTGTATTGCGCATAGAATGAATCGGCCATGAAAATACCATCCAGCCACATTTGGTTCTCATAAATAGGAGCACGATGCCAGAACTGGGACAATTATTAACTATGCACGGATAAGGTATAAGGGTCGGGTTGTTCATGCGCTGTTGTTGGGGAGGGACGGACGGACGGACGGACGGACGGCGGGTCACTGTCGGCCCCGTAGTCTGTCTGGTCCTTCGAGCGGCATAACAAGCGGCTTGGTAGACGGGAGCTTGCTTACGGGACTTAAGACGTCCGTGATTTAGGGAACGAAAGGAAATGAGCGGCAAATACTTACTCCACCTGACGGCGTACGCGGGTGCCTGTCGAGCATGCCACGGATGTCGTCGGCCGCGGTCTTGTACTTCTCCTCGCCGGTCCTGTTGTACCACCAGAGAGCATTCACGCCAAACCGGTACTCATCAAGGGAGTAGACTGGATTGATGTTAGCAAATTCAACGCATGGTGTTGACGGTCAAGGTAAAGTCGGGGTGAACACACAGTCGTACTCGTACTCCTTGATCGAGCCGTCCTCGTTGATGATAGACATCTGCTTCTCGTATGCATCCGCAATAGACTCATTCTTGGTGACTTCATAAGCCAGCTCGAGCCCTCGGTAGATGACAGCGTCTAAGTTCATATCAGCACATCAGTTCCTCTGGCTCGTGGACAACATCTGTGGCCGTGGAGATTCTTAGGGTGTAAGTACTGACTTGTGTAACCAAAGTCCAACTTGATACCCTTGCGGATATGGGTATCTGCCATACGGGCGAGATAGGACGTGGACTCGTTCGTCGCACGGCCACCGAGCTTCAGATCGACGGCTGCGGCAGCAGCGCCGGACGCCAACAACAGGGAAGACCTCATGATGAACTATGGAGAACAAGACGTGGTGCGGTAGCGAATGAGAAGATCGGATGGGCTGATCGTCGACGGCCTTTCATCTTTGCTAGTGAGCCGCACTGCCAGGCCCGTCTCTTATACCGTTCGCCGGCGGAAGGCTCCAGGCACCCGATGCACCTCTCATCCAACGGTGTGGAATCATGCTGCTTGGCAACGCCTGAAGGTGGACATCTTCGATATAGGGGGAGCAGGATCCTCGGATGTATCTTCTCCCATATGATTCGCCTCCCCGGGCGAATACTCCCCACTGGGAACCGATAGCTGCAGATCCTCTTGTTTCCATCAATGGAGGGCCCTTGTTGGAATTCTTCCAGCGGTGCAATGCAGTTCTTGGCTCCCCACCAAGTTGCTTGGCGACGGACAAACATGCAACTCATGCGGGGGCCTCGTGGCCCTAAGCATGGCCCTGCTCATTAAAACAGAGGGTCCAGGGGCATGCTATTGCGCGTGCCCACGAAACAAAACGAGTCGGCTTGATAACCCTTCTTCGGACCCGATGGTGGTCCATTTTCGAGCTCTGCGTGGTTGTGGTTGCATTGAGGACGTCGTCGGTTCGGCTATTCCGGCGAGCCTCATCCTGACGAAGCACATATCGAGTTGTCCAGCACACCAAGCTCCTCAGGTGCCGCATAGCGTGATCGGGTCAGCTTTAGAGTCTGGACCTTTATCGTCACCACAAAAAGGCTTGGCCCGGCCCGGAAGTTAATTTCCAGTGGTGCCTCCCATTGGATCCACAGCCCAGTGATCAAGCTCTTCCGTTCCCGTTACTTCCTGTCTAGAGCCTTGGCTTTTCTCCTCAAAAGGCGATGTTGACAAATTTCCAAGACCGCAGCGCTGCTCAGAAACGATAAGCTGCAGTCCGGACTAGGGATAGATTCGGTAGAATATCAGACCGCGACGACGAGCAGGGGTCCTGGTCGGAATATGTCCCAGCGGATCATGTCCCACCACCGCGGGCGCCCGAATGCAGAGCAAGATATCGCGAGTGGATGAAAGGCGAGAGAGCTGAACCAACAAAGACTACCAACACCGCAACCGATCAGATCCACGGCATTCTTCTGCGTAGTGGCTCGAGACCAGGGGCGCACATTGTAAGCTACCAAACACTGGAGTGGCGCGGGTATGAGGATGGTCATGTGTCGTGACATTGCCTCGCCGTTGTGGCTCTGATGCCGAGACCTTTCTGACTGAACTCCAGCAGGGTGACGTCGCCGTGGTGCGCTTGGCTCTCGATGCGTAGCTATTTCTTCTAGAGAACGACTGTGCGAAGTGTCGCATGCCCAGCTTCCGAACGGTCGTCACCTGCCGGCGCGGCCGACGACACATCTGACAAGTGTCATCGATGGTCAACTCAGCCCTATCGAGGATCTGGAGAAGGAAGGGCCTTGAAGTTCTTCTGGAAGGTCTCAAATTTCTGCCTAGAAGGGAACGTGGCGCGGGGGTTGGGCCACGCAGCACAGAGCCTCATCAGCCGGCCTAGGCCGAAGGTGATTGCTTGGTGGCTGTGAGGTGCACAAGTATCTCGGACGGCCTATGAAAGGACCTCAAATGATCGCCAACAGTATTAAACCCTGGAATTTTTGAGTGATGGGGAGCACAAGGCCTGTGGAGGATCGTCCCTGGTGTAAGACGGACGACATGGCGGAGTTGATCATCTGTCACACATGATGGCCAAATGACTCTTCCTTCCATCAGTTACATCTGTTCAACTTTGAATTCAGACAGCCTTCTGAAATTCGGTCAAGGTGAGTATTCACGATGCCTAGTCCTCCGGCGGAAATGGTCAAGCATAAAAAGGTAACCAGGTCCTCAGCGATGCGGTCTTCAAATAACATTATCAAAGTGCAACTAACATTGTCACCGTTTGCGAAATCGCCTTTTCCGACAGTAATTCCATCTTGTATCTTTATCAACCATCACAATGTCGTCGCAGAACTCAGGAACAGAGGCGTCGTCAAAGCCGGTTGAGACATCTCCCCTGCTCTCTTCCAATGGCCAAGTAGCGGCAACAGATGCTCGCGAGCAGCAGCCACCACAGCAGCCACCACCCGTCGATACTGGCGTGGACCCGGCAACTAACAACAAGAACAACACCAAGACACCGATCCAGCGCCTGCCGAAAGTCGACACGGACCTGTCGTGGGCGACGCCGGCGGGCCTGCGGATGCGGGACAACCACGACGACAGCCAGGTCCTGCTGATCTTCCGGCGGGCCGTGGGCATCAACAGCGACCGCGCGACAACCTTCACGGACAGCGAGACGATGGAGAAGGGGCGGCGGCACGCCGTCGGCGTGTACAAGCACGTCATCGAGCAGAGGCGGCGCAAGAAGCTGCTGCACCACACGCTGGGCATCGTCCTCTACGTCTCGCACTTTGTCCAGATAGTCGTCGCCGCCGTCCTGACCGCGCTGGGGCCCAACGCCAGCAGGTACGAGGTCCCCATCACCGTGCTGGGCGGTGTCAACACCGTCGTCGCCGGCGTCCTGGTCCTGCTCAAGGGGTCCGGGGTCATCGAGCGGCTGTCCAAGGACGAGGTTGAATTCGCGAAGCTGAAGGACTGGATAGAGGAGACCGAGGCCATGATCTCGGTGGGCATCCTGGGCAGGACCCGCGCGGACGTCGGCATACTGGTCGAGCAGGCTTTCCGCAAGTACAACGCGTGCTTCGGGCAGGCTTACGAGATTATGTCGACCTCCAACATCCAGGGGCTGAGCGACTCTAGGGACGGTGGCCGGTAAAAAAGTCCGAGGGAGATATGTCCGAGCTTACCAAAGGTTGATCTTTACCCCATTTCCCACGTTCACGGTCGCCTTGGCCAGGCAGTGTTGTTGGATTCAGCCTCACAGGCACCCCCCTCCCCCGGCGTTTTCCTTTTTCGGTTTAGTTTGGCGGGAAATAATATGGCAGAGGGCGTTTTATTTATATAGATCTAGATCTCACGTAATATCTGAAGTGAATATTGAGGAAAGCTGACGTTTACGGATCGACGCGAACACGGGACGAATTTCGTCTAAGCGGCGCCGTGCCTTGCATGAGATTTCGATTCATACTACGGACCCCTGAGTGCAAAAGTGACGCCAACCCCACTGGATGTCCTTTGCTGTGTCTGACCATGACCCCGTCATCACGTGAGACAATACGCCTTCCCGCCTTCCCGCCTTTCCCAATAAGCGAGTACAATCAAGGAATCCTTTTACTTTCCCTCTGAGTGGTCAGAAATCCAGCATTGTGTTCTCTCCCAGACGCCGGAAGCTTGGACCTCTGCAAACCCCACATGCGTCACTCCTGCACTCGAGACCTATCCTCCCGGTCGAACTGGCCCTGCTGTCCTCGGACGTGCGAGCATAGGAAGTCTTCCACATCTGGTGACAGTGTGTCCGGCGAAGACTCGCTAGTGCTGCTAGTCTGGCTGTTGGAGCGCGGCCGGAGCGAAGACGTGACCTTGGACACGCACCGCAACAGGACTCTGGATGCCGACCTCCGTCTGCCGCCCGGATTTCCTTCGACATTAGGTACAGGTGATACTTTCTCGGGGTCATCTATGTTAGCCAAGGATGAGGCTGCTAGGCGTCCAGTCTTCTCCCCTTGGACGTCTGGTGGTTGTCGGGGGGCTGGTATGCCGACCCTTGTGAGGTTGCCAAATCGGCTTCCCGGGGAGCCTTCCCAGATGCTGCCGTCCGCGCTGCTGAAGGTGTACGTCTCGGTATCGGCATCGTACCCGATGCGGGTCATGCCCTGTGGGAGGTTGTCCTCTTCAGTGTCGTACTCTGAAAATCGAGAACGCATTGTGACTGATCACGAGTTGGCCGCGGCTTACTTTAGGGTGATAGATGTGACGATGGGCTCTATTGTGTTTTGGGATGGGTGAGTGAAGCCGTATTATAGCAATTGATGACAAAATTAGAGGGACTTGCGTGTGTTTAAAGCCACTCCAAAGCCCCCAAACCGCGGGCAGCCGTCCGTCACACAAGCAGCCTTGGTGGCGCTCTCCAGCATCGCACCGCATGGACGGTGCGTCGGCCCCCAAGACTCGGCCCCCGTCACAGCCTGCCCGATATGCAAGAGTAGGACGCCCACTCCAGGCTCCAGTGTTGCCTATGATACTGCAGTGTCTTCTCCCAGTGCTTCTCTCGTGGGATCTCCTGCAGCCTCCACACTATTTACGCCGGATACCTCGTCCTGTGCCGCACTCGGACGACGCTCTGAACGGACTGGCCGCCCCTTCCTCCACTTAAGCTTGAACCACGATCTTTTGGGGTCCAGGACCTCAAGATGCCGTGAAATCGAGCGGTCGACCCAGTTGTGGCCGATCTCCGTGGCTATGCCGGAGGAGTCGCATATGTGCTGGGCGTATGGACGCACCAATTCCTTCGTCGGAGGACGATTGTTACGCTTTTCGAATAAGATCCAATGCACAATGGAATCTTTTAAGTCTGGCGATAACTAGGGGTTCTGTTGGGATCGGTGGGCCTCGTGTGTCGAGATTTTGCGCCCTTTTTGCGCCCATTCAGGGTACCGACTCCGATATCGTATGTCTCGTGTGCCCGGCGATAAGTCATCCTGCCTTCCTCTATCACCTTTAGGGCGGCTTTCATGTTGGCCGCGCGGAGTGTTCGAGTCTGATACCGCGCTTTTTTGTGCTTGAATTTGCTTTGGAATAAGTGGCTGTGTCGTCTGGTGAGGGTGTCGTGTCGTTGGTGTTGGTACTGTCGGTTGAGGGGGGACGAGGTGATGACGTATTTTCATCCAATGATGTGAACCGATCAGGCTCACGGAGTTACATGTACTCTTCAAGTCACGTCTCGTGAGGTTCAAAGAATATACCAGATGCATAGGTCTCCTCAGGAACGCCTCTCGACCGTGATCTTGTTCACGTCACCAAAGGCTATCTTCTGATATTCAAGACGCATGTACGAAATGCTTACCTACATCGTGAGTAGGCCAGTAGTCTACAAGGAGCCCAACGTCACCGGCCCAGGGTTCTCCTGGGCACCCCTGCCCACTGAGCGGGGGACAGGGGTCTGTGCGCGCGAACTGCCTCATTCGGATTGAGCAGGGTATCTCATTGGATGACCTAGAGGTGAAAAGCACATCAAACTCCCGGACGGAGTACCTCCCCTCCCGGCTCCCGCATCTCCCACCCCCCCAACCATGACTCCTGTGGCAGCGCACCGAAGACGCGCATTTGTCCACATGGATTGTCTTTGGGGGCTCTGAGGCTGGGCTGTGGATGTGGGTGATACGAGCTCTGACTCGCCCGACCTGAGGCTACGACCGCAGCACTTGAGCGCACTCGTCTGCCTTGAGAGTTGGGGGCGGCGGGGCCCAGTGCGATGGAGGCTGGGCTGACGAACGCCTCGACTGGATCCTGACTTGCATACACGCATCCCTGGATCCTGGCGCTTGGGATAAATTAGGCTTCTGCTGGAGATCGCTGCACCATGGACAAGGCTGAACCCGGCCGGTTATGTTTAGGTAGGGCTCTGCACAGGCTGCTCGACTCCCTGAAAGTGTTCTGGCATCGGCTCCTAATAGCAAAACGCGTTGCCTTCCACATGATATCAATATAACAACGCAGGGCAAAACGAAGTTTCCGTGGTATTCTGACCATCTGGCGGCATCATATGGAATACGTATATCATGTCGATCAGCGTCCAAGCGTGCGAGTAACCGAGTCCCCTGACTTTTACTCGAGTGATCAAAGCTGAGGTAGCTTGTTTTCAGTTTCGTACAAGTGTAAGTGGCCTAAAAGTCAGAGTTTAGTCCCTTCGTCTGAGAGGGCTCTTGGAAGACGAGCCACTACAGACCACTCGAAGCCTGCTTCACTTGTGGCTGGAAGGCCGACAACATGACATGCCCCGAAAACCGTCTTGGCATCGGAGGACAGGGTGAACCGATCAAGGTTGACCACCACCGCCACGATATATGACACAATCCAGTTCAGCAGAAGACTTTATGCATCCAACAAACGATCTCTTCCAACTGGAAGTCATTATTACGAGCAACGTGCAGCCTCTTCATTGCTAAAACGACATCTGGCCTTCGCCTGAAACTTCATTCTTGGTACTCAAGACGAGGCAGACGGCATTAAATCACTACAAAGCCGCTATCACCTGGCTATCACGAATCAAGATTCGGAGTGTGCGTGCGAGACAGCTGAATTCTCTCCAAACAACGTGTTGTACAGCACCCGTAGCAAGTGAACCTGAGCCTTGCGCATGGGGGAGACCGTGGGGGCTGATTGCAATTTCTACGTTGTTGCCTCGTGGGTGGCACAGCCGCAGGCAGTCATTTCTAAGCAGACTGCTTTGTGGCCTTGCAGAGGAAGTGTGTGGCAGGTCACTGTTAGGCGGAAACCAGGGCCTCGTTCTAATGTTCCACATGCATGTGGCCTGCGGGCCACAGCACATCGCGGTGGCAGAGGACTTCAGTGTGCCACGGCTTCGACTTGACGGGGGGGGCGACTCTTCGGGCAAGTCAATGCGAGTAAGACTGTCATCATACCTCTGGCCCCGCGAGCGAGAGAGGGAGCTGCTGCTCTCCCAGCCGTTCTGCATGGCGCAGGGAAGAATTGGCCGTGGTTCACAGGTGGCGTATGCCAGTTGTGACCTCCTCTCATTCTCTCGATATACCAGCTTCGTCGACCATGCATCAAGCTGTGAATAGTACGGTGCCTGCAAAGGTGAGCAGTTGCGAGGCAAGGCTATGTAATCGTCTGGATTCGAAAGACACCTTACACGCCCAAATTCTAGAGACAGATAATTTCAGTGACAATGTATGCCCGTTTCATCGACCAGAGCCCGGATGGGTTTAGAGTTGACGCCGCAGACACCAATGCAGCGTGCCGTAGGCTGGTTTCGCCGCGGAGGCACGGGAGCTCTGTGAGGTCTGCCTGGGCGACCACAGACAGCCACGCGTGTTGATAGTCGTGGGGAAACAACCCTATTCCATAGTAAAGTGCAGATGGTAAGTATGCAGTGATACTAGATAGGACAGGCAGCACTCGGCGCATTGGTGGTTCACATAGGCGAGTACTTTGTGCGCGCCGGCCGATGTCGTAAATACCTAGGTTCCGATGCCTATGCCCGCCGCCACTGGTTGTTCGGTTATGCAGAGCATGCACAAATTTCTTTTCGAGAGTACGAGGGAATTTTTGTGACACCAGTCCACGTCTTCCTGCGGGGCTCACGATGTCCAAGATACCTCGAACATGTTGTTTGCGGGGTCATGACGTTTAGGGGTCGTTAAAAGGGGGCTCCTGAGAGCCCTATTGACGGTGATTTCGCGAGGACAATATCGAAATCTCCCAGCCCGCTGGGGCTCCATCTTGGTCTCCATTGCATCTCGCAATAGTTCTGGCCCGTACCAACCAGGCGCGCCGGGTGCCTAATACAGATGCTATTGCCGCCGAAATGACATACGGGTACTGGCATACGGGTACTGGCATACGGGCTCTGTCTTGACGGGCTCACGGCGGTATCCTCCGGTCGCGCACGGTAGAGGACTGACTCCGCCACCAAGCTGGCCCCACTGGCCCGAGACGGTAGCTACCGACTGTCCGAGACCAGAGCGTACCGACGAACCGAGATGAGGGTATCCCGACGGCCCGAATTGGGCATCCTGAGACTCGGCAACTGACCCCGGGTCTGTCGGTGCACAGTTGCCAGTTTGCCCCCAGCATCTCTCGGGGCCATCATACCTGGGTGTTTGTCCCATCCTCCGTAGTATTGAGGGGCCTGCGGTCGAGCAGAGGGACTACACCACACGGACCAGTCATCGTATAAACGAATACCATGATTTGTGTGCCGCGACTCATGGATCCCTGAGCGGATCTCCTTCGGCCTTGGCAAGGGTCCTAGTAATGTCGACGAGAGTGAAGCAGGTGCAGGCATCACATTGTCTCCCCGCCTGTTACGTTTCTGTCGGCAGCCACGTTGTCTTGTTCAGCGTACTTCTCTCTCCTTCAATAAGGTCGATGAACAAAGACACAGAGACCGGCTAAGTCACTGCCCCGCTTGAGGTCTGTCTGGTCTGCGCCTTTGCGATTTGCATTGAGCACAGTTGTTCATCGTGTGGAACGCTTCAGGCAACGCGACTAAATGAGGCCAGGCTATGGCCGAGCTGGAGACTGTGATCATCCCGCGACACAACACACTTGATCTGGTCACTCTCTCAGTCACTCCTGATATCGTCTTTCAATTCAGTATGTCTTACATTTCTCGAGGTTTCGCACAGACTAATCTGACAAATACGCTGTGAAAAGCCTAAATTAAAAGAGGTTCGACCCATCATCATTGTAGCCGGTGGGCAGGCAGCCTTCGTAAGATGGTGGTTTCCTTCGGCTTCCGGATGTTTAGGCGGCTAAGGCAAGGGACTGTTGTCCGAGGTTCGGCAGTAGGAAATGAAGGTGCCATGTCTCTCATCAGACGGCACGGGGCTGACTGTTGATTTCTGTAGGCTGTCATACCGCTACTCCAGATCCTCCACTCGGAAAGGGGGAAACCGGAGGAGGTTGGAGGAGGATGGTGCGGGCCGTCGAAGGCTCTGTCTGGCTTTGAAATGCATTGATTAATTTGGGACTGCAAAGACGAACATATGGGGAGAAAGCCAATCTCGCCCGAAGTCGAGAATGTCTTTTTGCCAATCGGCATTGGCAGGAGTCTACCGACAGAAGTACGGTCGTCTTCCAGCAAAGCCCTGGGCAGTAAGCAGGTCTCGGCTTTGAGGTGCGGCAGGCCAGCCAGCCAGCCCAGTCATAAAGCCCGAAGAAGTGGGTGGACTTCGGCGTGGGTAGGTCAACTGGTAGGCAGGCCTCTGGGTGGTTAGCGTCGCATCGCAACTGCGGGCCTGGGGCCTGCGGGCATGCGGGCATGCGGTCATCAGGCAGTCAGGGCTGGGCGACCGCTGGGCGACCCCTGCCACCTCAAGTGCTCAATGTGCACTGAGATTTAACCCAAGACCCACAAGTTCCGCCCGTCCGCTCCAATTGAATCCCGCTGTTGTGTTGCACACGGTGGGGTTTCTCTTCTGGACGGGCTCAAGTGCTGCGAGGTAGGCCAATTATGGCCATCGCTTAACTGAACTGACTGACGTCCAAGACCCGCGACTTTGGACGCAGGCAGTCCTCCTCCATTTCTCCGTGTCATGTATTCTGCGTGTTCCCCGAGTTGGTCTTGGTAGCTCATGCCCTTCCCCCCTTTGCTGTTTGCTCCTGTTTGTTCAATGTTGTTGAGCTGGAAAGAAAAACCCCTTCCTATCCCACGCCCTCGCATTGTGATTTGAGCAGAGGATTTGCTGTGGCTGAGTCAAGTCTCCGCGCTTTGCATGTGATCGTGACCAGCCTGTCTCACATTCCCCTTCCTTGCCTGCTCGTTTGCATCGCACCCTCGACACATTTATATGGACTGAGAGGACCACGCCGACTCAAAACCACACACACGCACATACGACGGCTCTGCCGGACCACAAAGTTCCGGAAATGACTTCTACGATTGCGAGCCCCGACCTCAGAGGCATCCTCACGCCGCTCCTACCTTCATTGCCTGCTGCAGCCCTCTCGACCCAGCCCGCCCCCGCAATATTACCACTGCTCTCCCCGATCCTCCGGCAGCGTGTCCAGTTATTGTCCTCAGCCAGCACAGATCCATGGCTTCGTCTACTATCCTACGACAAGGCCAAGGACGCGCGGTTGGCAGAGGTGGCTCGCAGTGACCGACTCGAGCCACATCCCGTTTCCGGCGAGGTCGAGGTCGATTGGGACTACGACGTACAGACGCAGTACAGACGGATCGACGAGGAGACTCTCCAAGCACTTGTTGTTCTCGAGGACTTTGAATTGTTCTTCCGGCTCGTGTACTGCATCAACGACGAGGCAGGAGGCGGCGACGGGTGGCGGGTCGGCGAGATCAGCGTCCCGGATAAGTCGAACCCGTTCGCGTCTTTCTCCGGGTACTCGAGCATCGAAGCTGCAGAGAATTCGTTCCGGCAGGACGGGGACCGCAGTCAGCCAGAACAGAAACCAGCCAGCGCTGCTGTGGCACATCCACATGTAGATGACAAGCAAGAGCAGGGGGAGGGAGATGATGACGACGATTATTGGGCTCGTTATGATGCCACGCCAGCACGTACGCCGCAGGCCAACCGCTCGCCTGCGCCGCAATCAGCACCACATCAGACGCTGGCGGCCACTCACCGTGCCGTCGCCGAGGAGGACGACGCCTATTTCGCCCAGTACGACAACGTACAGCCCGCCATGGACAATCACGACCCGGACGAGGCACAAGCGGCACAAGAAATCACAGGCTCGGCGCCGCCCCTGGGCCTGCAGCACCCCGTAGCCTCGGGCGCGAGGGCCGGCGAGGAGGTCAACGAGACCAACGGCGCGTGGACGCTCGCGCCGTCGCCGGGCGGCAGGTCGCAGGAGGAGGAGGAGAGGACGGCGTCGCTGGCGCACCCCAGGCCCGAGTCCAGCGCCAGCTCGAACGGGTCCAACACGGTGCTGAGGCTGGAGGAGCAGGCGGGGCGGCAGGAGTCGAGCGAGTTCGGGGTCAAGCAGCACGTGTCGAGGAGCATCAGGAGCCTGTTCCTGCTGTCGCGGGCGGCGGGCATCGACCGGGACGAGTTCGAGCGGATGGTCAAGACGGAACTGGACGTGCTGGGGATGGTGGAGGAGGACATATAGGTCTCGTGCGGACGGGGCCTCGGACACAATAGTGCGCAACTGCTTCTGTTTTAAAATGACATTGTCATCGCGTGGGCTGTTTATTAGCCCGCGTGTCCGCGTGGGGAGATCCGTGGTGGGTGTGCGGGCGCCGAGCCCAGCCCAGCCCAGCCCAGCGCTGCATTTCGGAGTCCGGTCGGCGCATTTGTAGATTAGTCTGTCAAGCTGGAGGCGTTTCTGTGGCATGGTAACCGACATTTGATGCATTACACCATAGTTTGCGATTTGGGGAATGGAGAATAAAACAGCAAAACCATTCCTTTCATACTGTGAGACAAGACAAAGGAATAGACTCATTCATAGGTGCTCAGGGGAGGTGTAGTCTGATTAATGTCATTCAAAGCGGACTGGAATCTGTTGGCGACCCAACAAAACATATGGACTACCAAGTACAGCGGCCGGAGTGCGCTGTGACGGACCAGCCTCAGCGGCCAGAGCACCCGGCCCAGGCGCCTCCGGACAGAGCTAGACCGTACCAGGGTCTATCTTGTAGGCTGTAACCGATGGCATCACACCGCATTCACGTGCAAGATTGGGCTCAAGTGATCCCTGCTTCAAGTGTGATCTGCTATGGACTGAACTGAATAGTCTACATGAATCTTGCTTCAAGTTGTATGAAGAAGAAGAATGAATTGCTGGGTTCTATGCTGGACAAGAGTGTTAGTTGAACCAGGAGGAAGACGGTCACAGACTGTTTACAGGCTGCTTTGGCCCGGCATGTTGAAGTTGCTGCAACTGCCTGACCTCATCTTTCTGATGGCCCCTCACCTTTGCGGGATAGAGCTCTGTCAGGTTATGGCTTCCTGACCGACCTGAATCCAAACAGACATTATATCTTCGCGACTCGGCTCTCCCTGCCTTGTTACCGCCGATATTGACCCTGCGTATTCCTTCAGGTCTGGCCTGCTTTTGTGACTCTAGACCATCGTTGCTGCGACCCCGTTTGACCGAAAACTTTGGAGCCCCTTGCCCTGCATCACACGTCGTGCAGCAACATAAAACACCTTAAGATGGCTCCAAAAGCTGTGGACATACCTGCCTTTGCGGGCACTCAGATCGCTCTCCTCGACGCCGAGCAAAAGTCCGAGATCGCAGAGACGAGCGAGCTCATCTCGGCCCACTCTCCCTCGGCCCTGCAGCGCGCCGGCGTCGCCATCACCAACCTGACCGTGTCGTCGCAGCGCACCGGCCTCGGCGGCAAGACGGTCATCGAGCTGGCCGCCGACTCGGCCGTGTCGGCCCCGGACGGGGAGCTGCCCGAGCACGGCATCCGCACCGGCGACATCGTCCTGGTCAGCGAGCAGCCCGCCGGCAGCGCGAAGAAGCGCGAGGTCAAGGACCTCGAGCGCAGGGGCGTCAGGGGCGTCGTCACCCGCGTCAGGAGGGCTGACGTCGGCGTGGCCCTGGACGAGGACAAGGAGGATGTCGGCGCCGCCCTCGGGGGTAGGGTGTGGATCGTGAAGCTGGCGGACGAGGTGACGTTCAAGAGGTACCTGGTTCCCTCGTGGGTGTGTCTGAAGGGCCCGGAGCTAATGGCGGCAGGATGAACCAAACCATGGGGAGACTGCAGGCCATGAGTGACTCTGAGCACTCGGTCTTCATGAGAGTCCTGTTCGGGCAGTCGAGCCCTACGCCGATACCCGAAAAGCTAGACTCCGACCCGGATCTTGGGAAGCTGGAGTGGTTCGACCCAAGTCTCAATGAATCCCAGAAGGATGCAATACGTTTTGCCCTAGCGTCTAGGGAAATTGCGTTGATCCATGGCCCACCTGGGACCGGCAAGACGCATACGTTGATTGAGTTGATACTGCAGATGATCAAGAGAGGCTTACGGATCCTGGTCTGCGGACCGTCTAATATCTCAGTCGACAACATTGTCGAGAGGCTGTCGCCGCACAAGATACCCATCGTTCGCCTGGGCCATCCTGCACGCCTGCTTCCGTCCGTCTTAAACCACTCACTTGATGTTCTCACAAGGACGTCTGAAGCCGGTCAGATTGTCAAGGACGTTCGTGATGAGATGGACGCCAAGCAGGCATCCATCAAGAAGACCAGGAGTGGCAGGGAACGCAAGGCAATCTACATGGATCTCAAGGAGCTCAGAAAGGAATACCGTGTACGCGAAAAGGGCTGCATCAGCAACCTGGTCAAGGGGAGCAAAGTGGTTCTCGCGACTTTGCACGGCGCTGGAGGCTTTCAGCTTCGAAACGAGGAGTTCGATGTTGTCATCATCGACGAGGCGTCTCAAGCGCTAGAGGCGCAGTGCTGGGTACCACTGCTCTCGGCTAAGAAGGCAGTCTGCGCAGGAGATCATCTCCAGCTGCCACCGACTATCAAGTTGCTGAACACCAAGACGAAGCCGGCTGCAAAGGATGGCGGGAAAGTGCCGAAAGGAGCGACGCTAGAGACTACTCTCTTCGACCGCCTACTGGCCCTTCACGGACCGTCAATCAAAAGAATGCTAACTACCCAATATCGGATGCATGAGAAGATCATGCGCTTTCCTTCGGATCAGCTGTACGAGTCCAAGCTTATCGCTGCCGATGCAGTCAAGGACCGCCTCCTGAAGGATCTACCCTACGATGTAGAAGCCTGCGATGACACGACAGAGCCGTTGATTTTTATTGACACGCAAGGGGGAGACTTCCCCGAAAAGGAAGACGAGGAGGACACACCCAAGAATTCCAAGGCTTCGCTCCGAGGCGACAGCAAGAGCAACGAGATGGAGGCCCTGCTCGTCAGGCAGCATGTCCGGGCTCTCGTAGACGCTGGCGTCAAGGCTGATGACATCGCTGTTGTGACACCTTATAATGCCCAGGTACGTATAAGTCCCGCCCCGGACTGTGCCATACGTTGCGGGTCGCTAGGATTGATGCCGTCCATCCCAACTTGACAGCAATAGCACCTCGTGCTATAGTTCATGCGGGACGATCACTAACAGGGTCATGTTCCACAAGCTTGCACAACTTGCCCCCCTGAAAGAACAGTTCCCTGGCATCGAGCTCGGGAGTGTTGATGGCTTCCAAGGCCGCGAGAAAGAAGCAGTCATTGTCAGCCTCGTCAGAAGCAACTCTGACGGCGAGGTAGGCTTCCTTGGGGAGAAGCGCCGACTCAACGGTACGTTTCATCCTCCCCGAGGCCTTGGTATCCGCTAGCGAGACCCGGACAGCAATCTAACCAACCCACGGCAGTTGCCATGACGCGGCCCAAACGCTCACTTACTATAATTGGTGACTCGGAAACGGTGCAGAAGTAAGTTGAGACGCTCTTCAATGGTTTCCTTCATCCGGAAGTATCTGCGATGCAGATGTCAAACGGCACTGCACGGACAGAGGACACATGAGACAACTTCAAACCCCATAGGTGATGTTGAGCTGACCCTTGGCCTCTTCTCGGCAAACAGAGGCAGCAAGTTCCTGAAGGAATGGATGGCTTTCCTCGAGGACAATGCGGACCTGCGCTACCCTGACTTCGCATCCTTGACAGCGGACGCTTGAAGCGGAAGCGAACCGTCCAAAGTGGGAGGAGGCCTTTCGTAGCCTCACCCACCCAGTCAACCCCAATTAGAAGCCCCACCAAAAAACCGCGAGTGCTCAGACGCTCACAACATTGGACGGACCACGAGGTCTGGTGGGGATTTCGCAACGGGCGCCCGCCGGACCGACTTTGCCACGAGATGAGGGACTTCGCAGATCTAGTCAGGTTCAGACGTCTGAGATATCTCGGCTCTGATAGGCCTGCGAGATTGCGTTGACCGGCTCGGTTATTTCGCCCTTGCTCTGAGGGATAAATCTTGGGGGCAGTTTGCTTGGAACCATCATCAAACCTACGACTCGGTTGTCCTCGCCGTCGACCGTTGCGGACTACTGAGCTGCCCGGAAGGCTGGGAGCCTATATCCATCCATGTCGGCCCCAGGTCAACCACGCGGCCACGTGCAGAACAGCGTTGTAGAAATCGGATGAGATCATCGAGCTACCCCCCCTGCGGTTTCAGACTCTTACCGAGGGATAGGGGTCAGAGCGCCAGGCAAGGATGAGCTGTCCAGCAGGGGGTGCCGTCTGGTGCAGCGTGCCTTTTTCCAGAATTCTGCGGATACGACCACGCTATGCGGGACATCGTTGATAGCGACATTGAATATGATCTTGGGGAAATTAACACGTCAATTAGTGTCGATGAAGCTCACCCCAATGGGCTTGCGAGGGCTCGCAGCAGCTCAGGTGGCCGAGGCCGTCTCGTTGCTGTACGAGCTGCCGCCAGATTGTTCCCACATGATCCTCCGCTCTGCGGGTCTTTGCGCGGCATTCTGGCAGGATGGGGGGAGGGGGCATGCAGCCCATCTGACCGAGACGTGAGGGTGAATCAAATGCAGGTGATAGATGCAGGCGATCCTGACAGCAGGAAAAAAAAACGGGGGGGTTAACATGCACAAGCTGCGCATTATCATGGAGTGCTGCGTTGCTTTCGTATTCCTCCTCGACTGCACTGCAGCTGCAGTTTCATCTGATGAGAACCAGCCATCTGGCTGGCTAGCGCGTCTGTCGTGTCCAAGATCACCCCGGGGTGCAATCGAGAGCAGTCCTGGGCATGGAGACATGGAGACCCTAGCAGCAGCTCGCCGGCTCTCCCAAGTCGCTCGCTTCAGTGTCAATGCTCGGGACGCCTGAGTTTAAAATCTGAAGATCAGACGACAGCCGGAAGTTTTTTCCCGACCGCGATCAGCGTGTTCAACAGTTCTCGCTCAACATGACCCTCCGGTCCGGATAAGGTGTATGGCAACAGTGGATGCGGCCCTGGCCATCCTTTGTCCTTGTTCTCTGCGTCCAGAAGCGAGGTCAGGAGAAAATCTCAGATCTCTAACCTTCCAGTAGCCCGAAAGCTAAAAATCTCCGCGGCATGAAGACTGGTGGTGCCGCATGACGGCTCGAAGATCCTCGAATCAAAGCGGACTGATATGCGGGTGTGCCCTTCCCTTGGGTAACATGGCTCGAGCCAAACCGCTTGTCGGACCAAATAAACGAGACAGGATGCCAACCCGGCGCACGCAATCTATGTGCGAACGCAGACACGCGCCGCAAGCAGCGTTATCTTCGCCTGCCACGGCCGACCGGCTGATTTGGTTCAACCCAGGAATATTTTTTTTTTTGCCTGGCGCGCATTGCGACTACGCAATCGCCGGCACGCGCGCCGCGCAAGCGGATAATCGAATCCGGGTGCAGAGACCATAGAGCATGCAGCCGGGAAGGGTCTCTTGAGTTACTGGCTTCATCCCGCATTTTGGAGGTGGGCGCCGGAGCCGATTTCAGGCTATAAGATGCGTGATATTATGCATACACTCTACGCAGTCGGCGTGCCTCCGCTCGCCGCTAGACTACCCGAAGGGACCATCTACTATGTAGATCCATGTCGAGGTCGAAAGCTTTGGCGGTCCAGAAAGATCGACGGTCGAAAGCTTCTTGTCTCTACCTGTCGCGTCAACATTCTCCAACTGCTGGTGGTCGCGGGGGTTCGAAAAAAAGAAAGCCCGATGGGGGGGACTCATCAGGATTCAGCACAACATTCGTGTGCCCGTTGTTGTTGGCTGCCCACCCCGACCTGTGACTGCCACAGCTCGCCTGCAGTGCGTCTAAATTTGGCCGGCTGGATGTCACGCAACGCGCGCTGGGGCCAATCCCACGGACAGCCACACTGGACGCTCATTCGTGCTCTGCCCGCCAGAAAGCGACGTGCAGTAACATGCCCGCCCCCCAGGATCTCATCAATAGCCACAGCCAACTGACCCGAGTCGGGGGCGGGGTCCTGAATCAGCTAGCATCAACAGCATGGGTAGCTGAAAAGGGCAACCGACACGATGAGCCCATGGCTGCGCGGGGTTCGCTCACCCATAAAGGTCCCCCCCCCCATGCAGAAGGATGAGCACGTTCGCTTGAGCCTCACGCCACAGGTGCAACATGTAGCTGCACGTCGAAAGGGGCTCAAGTTCCAGTGGCCAGCCGACGGCCTCTAGGCAGTGGCCGCCGTTTGGGGGGCCCAGATCCAATCTCGAGACCACCCGCTTGGCCGGGCGGACACACGCCGTCCGTGCTCACACAGAAGTGATGAGGCGATGTGGGAGGACGACAGGCCGACTGTGACCAAAAACACCTACACGGCTCTCCGTATCGGGGCGCTGGCGAGTCGCGCGGCGTCACTGATGGGGGTTGACCACGGCCTAGGGGCGTGGTGAAGGAGCGGTCGAATAGAATTTGAAGGGGTGCTCAAGCGTGGCCAGACCCGCGGGCCTGGACCCCAAGCTGTTTTCTTTTTCTTCCCGATTCGACCTGCCAACATCGGGACTAGGCAGATCTTCTTTTTTTAAGATGTGACAGTGCTGACCCAAGAGGGCTTCGAACCTGGCCCGCCTCGAGAGCACGCAGTGTACGCAGTGTATGGGGTAGAGATCAGATTCCCGCCGACGCAGCTCCCAATACTTGCTCGATCGTCGGTGAGAAGATCCGAATACTCCCTGGCATGCCGCAGCGGGAACTCTTGGCCGGTCCAATTCGTCGGCCAGCAGAACTGGAAGCGCGGCGGCGACGGCAGGTTCCCCCGAGCTTATCTCGAGGTTGTTTGGTCCGTCACAAAGATGCGAGTATACCGGCAAGAGGCGTCGTGGGCCAATTGTCGCAGGTGACCAGAAGAGTATCAAACGCCGGACGTGCAGCTGCTTGGGCCCTCTGGCCCTCTCTCCTCCCACGCCCCTTCTCCACCACCACGATCCCAAAGTAGCATGCCTGGCCCGTCCGGCATGGGCTCCCTGCCGTCCTCATCCCTGCCGCCCCATGCAGCATGCCTGCTGGGAGCACCCCGGCATGCGTGGTGTCTTCCACTTTTACGGGGGGCCACTGGCTCGACCGTCTCCAATTCGTATGCGCTGCTCGTTTCACTGACCGCATCCTTCCATCTTCCACCTTCCAAGGGGCTGGGCTGGGTTCATTACGGTACATATCATCTTTGGATGCGCCGCCCATCGCGGGCCGCTCGTTGACCTTTGATGCTCCCTCACTCTGTCGTTCGTAGGGACCGCCGCCTGACCACCGCAGGCCGACTCAGCACGATACATGATGCAGATGCTGGGGTCTGCCATGCTGTCCTTCGTTTGGCCATACTCTAGCCCATAATCTCCAAGGTCTCTCCATCTTCAGTCGATCTGCACAGCGACGCCACTGACTCGATTGCTGCTTGCTGCTTCCTGCTTCCTGCGTCCTGCTTCCTGGGGCTGGCGCCGGCTGGCCCTCACACCACCAACGGCGGGCTCGCCTCGTGCTCGCGACGCATTGCATTGCTTCCGGGACCCTCCAGGCTGCCACGCATTGCTGACCATGTGGATCGGTGCAAGAGCGAGGCCGAGTAGGAATAGTCGTCGAGCACACGCCCGCGAATCACCCTCACCGCACCAGCCAGTCGACATAGGGTCGGCCTATCATTAATCGTAATGCCTCATGGCTCTTCCGGACCGCCACCTGTACCAATCTCAAACAACACCAATATTGCCAACGCCTCGCCGCCACCCAGCTCGTCTCCGGCGGTCCAGAGGTTCAACTCACCCATTGACAACGACGCTACCATGAAGAAGACCAAAGTCTTCGGACCGGCCTCCCCTACCACAGCGAGGCCGCGAACAGGCCATCAGAGCATCCGGGGCCTGAGAATATCAGGTCCCATCCCTTTGACAAGCTCAACCACCATAGAAGACGACGAATTCCCAATAAGAAACCCAGGCACCGGGATCGCAAGTGCAACACCGCTAGACGTTGACCCCGTCTCGCAGCACCCGCCCCAACAGGCCCTCGCCTCGCCTGTGACACAAGCCTTCGCTCCCATCCAGCAGTCTGCCGCGCCGCCGATCCGTGCGGACACGGTCGACGTTCCACAGACTGTCCCGGAGCACCCCGGCTCGCCGTCGCCACACCCGTACTCTCAGCCACACGTCCCGTCCGGGCCAAGCCCCGAGGGCGGCGGTTCCTCCGGCGCATCGGCCGCAAGGAGCTCTCCTGCGCGGTACCAGCGCACAAACCCGTCCACCAACACCCGCTTCTCGACCCTGAGCATCAATTCCGGAAAGACGGGCGACACATCTGCCCACGATGTCTCAAACAGCCCACCCCAGCGCAAGAAGTCGACGCTGCGCTCCGCGCTCAGCAAGTTCCTGAGGCGGAAGAAGAAGGATGGCAGCCTCAGCTCCGTCAGCGAGACTGATCGCCAGTCTGCCCTCGGTGGACCACCCCCACAGCATCGCAGTGTGAGCACTTCCACCATCGTCTGACCCCGGCCAGGGAGGAAAACCGCTTCCATGAGTAATTGGCTAACATTTCCCCTCCTACCAGGTTCCCCCAGCTGCGCGGCTTGAGTCTGCGCAGAATAGTGAGCCGGCGAAGCGCGTGGCGTCCATGCCCGTCAACGAGTTCGATCGGGCCCTGCGGTCACATTCCGTAGGGCCAGACGACATCACAGCCATAGAGAGCGCGCGGAATTCCTTGTCGTTCGATGCCCTAGGCTCATCGCCGAATCGGCGGCGAGCGACCACGGCTACCAACAGCAAACTATATCTCATGATGGCTCCCGGCCCACGGAGCAGAGGTGAGGAGTGGGCCGGCCTGTCACCCAGGCCAGCCAGCACGCATGCCCGTGGGAGTCGCTTTACAGAGGACGACCCCGAGGAGATCGGACGCGCGCTTACCAGTGATGCTGGCGGCGAGAACGGGCATAAGCGGCGCTCGCGGTCTCTGTCGCAGCTGTACGAGGTGGCGCAGGAGCAGAAAGAATCCCGACGCCGCAGCCGCAGCGATGAGATCCGCTTCTGGAGGGAGAGCTACGATGTTCCCGGACCACTGTCGCCGCTCTCGTCGAACCCCAACGAGAACGAGACAGACATTGGCAACGAAGACCAATTCGAGCATGGCAGGACATCTATGAGCATAGCGGAGTCGCAGGCGGCCGACCGGGCGCCGAAGACACCACCGCAGCCCTTCAACTTCGGGACGCTATCGTCTATGAACGAGATGGCCGGTATGAAAATTACACAGGCCGCGACTCTCGACGAGAGATTTAGCTGCCTCGAGTCCCGCGTCTACAGGCTAGAGCGCGTAGTCAACCAGCTGTGCCACTCAGTGCCCGGCTTCAAGGGGCCTCTCATGGAGGTGAACAGTCTGGTCGGCAATCGCGGCGGGCTGCAGCGGTCCGGCTCTGGGGCTGCGTCCGGGGCTGGGATCCACCGTGTTCCATCCAACCAGCCCACTTATGCATACAGCAACGTTGTACCACCCATGATTCCCTCCATCTACCAGACCAACAGCCCGGACGCAGGGCTCGCACCCTCCTCTCGTCGGTCCGTAGACACTGCGGACGACAACACCTCTTCCCGCATGTCCTTCGGTGAGGGACGAACATATATCGACTCCCTGCACCCTCCTTCCTCTTCTGCAACTCAGAACCAGTCCACCATTGGCGTCTCAGCGCCTCAGGCACCCGGAATTCTCAGGCCGACGTCAGAGGCCACAGTCCGCCCCGCAACCAGCATGCCATCGCTCGGACCGCGGGCGTCTCAATCCATCGACGATGATTATCCTCAAAACAGCGCTGCTCTCGTCGCGCAGCTCGAGAGTGAGCGGGCGGCCCGGCAAGCGCTCGAGGAGCAGGTGCGCAAGCTGTCGGAACGCATGAACAACCTGTCGTCCACGATGTTCGCCATGGTGCGGGACCCGGCAAAGTCCAAGTCGAACGAGCGCCTTCGGCCGCAGACCGCCACGACGGCCGCCACGCCGAGCAACGCAACACACCTGACGCCAATCTCGGTCAACACCAGGGGGGCGGCCCCGACGGTGGACCCGTCGAGCAAGGCGCAGAGCATCTTCGGCAAGGACAGCCGCTTCAGCAGCGTCACCAACTCTCCTGCAGTGGAGACCGCCGACGACGAGTTCTCCGAGGCGTTCCAGACGCCGAGGGAGGAGCCCGGCGCGACCCCGAACCAGCAGCAGTACGAGCCCTTTGGGGGCGTAGACGAGTTTGGGGGCGTCGCGGCGCAGTACCCCGAGGAGGGTGACGAGGACGAGGCCGACCTGAACAGGAAGAAGGCTGCCAGGACGCTGAGCCTGAGCCAGCTGACCATGGGCAAAGGGCTGCCTACGAGAATCTGAGCCGTGTCTCATCCGCATCGAGCTCTCCATTTCCCCCCACCTGAGGACGACCGACCCCATAGAACATCGCACCCACTCCCGCGCCTTGGCATGGGCCATCATAGCCACTATCCACACGACCGGAAGCACGAAACGACCACCCAGTGTACACCTCGTCTCTACCCATCAAACCATACAAAGAAAGAGAAAAAAAAATCCCAATGCTTTTGACAGACGAAAGATACCCAGTCCTGCCATTTTTATCTGCTGTACTTTTAGACAAGCCCTTTCCCCATCCTCATTTGCCAGGGCATCTAGCGAAACCAAAAGGGATTCATCGAGCGAAGCGAGCGAGCTGCGCTTCTACGGCGGTGGCATGTGTGATTCTCGTTTTAATCCTTTCAAGACCGGGGGGGTGTTTTAGGGGGGCGAAAGGAGACTTGCCTAGGCCTGTTCCAGAGGCTGGAGGAATGTGGGGGGGCCCGGCTGGCAGTTCTGATTCCGTATCTATCTATTATCTTACTTCCAAAGGTTGTTCTTCGAGAGATGTACCTCTATACGTTCTTACCTAGACCGGATCAAAGGCCTTGTCATATTTTGGTACCTTCCTGTGTCCCATTTTCAGGATATGTTATAATTTTTCCCTTCTACCATTTACTTTGTCGGATATAGCTCTCATATTCTCTTAACTTCGGTGTTTCAAATTCTATCTCCGTTCCCTTCCCGCCTTCGCTGATTTGGCCGAGAGCCGGCGAGAGATGGGCACACACGCATGCATGTAGCTCTCTGTCTTGAGGGCTGCTGGCTGGTCATGTTTCACGGGGCCGAGGCCACGATCCGCCGTCTTGTATTCTTGTTTTTGCTTTGACCCGCCGGGAGAGCAGAGCGCAGCGCAGCATTGATTTGTCTATCCACAAGCGAGAGCCAGCAGTCGTGTTCCGCCTGGGGTGTATCTGTTTACATAACCTAGAAGAGACACACCAATGAGACGCAATTACTTGATCGACGACGGGCTGGGTTGCGTGCGGTCACACCGGTCGAGCCGGGTACAGGATGGTCTTCATGGGCCCGCTGCCCCCGTGCTGGAGACATTTGCACAGGCTTTTGGCGAGGGACACAGCCTCTGCTGCGGCTTGGGCGCCGTCCCCTTCGTTTTCTCCTACCTGACTGTCGGTGCCTGTTCCACCTGCGGACCCCCTTGGCACCACTGCCCCCCCCCCCAACTCTTGATCATACCACGCCCACAAAGCCAGTCACCCGTATACGTGCCATCGATACTCATCTCGAATGGTGAGCGCAGCATGGCGCACCTAACGACAAAAGTGGCAAGCACGGTCAACAATACTTTTGAGCAGGCTGCTCCGGCGCCCATGGTGACGGGCCTCCCGCCCCTGGAGGTAAAGCCTCGACCCGGGTGAGGGCGGCGGGTGGTCTCGTCGAGGCGGACGCAGGGGGAGCCGCCTCGACGTTCAGGGTCTTTTAAGTCCTCGTCACACAAGAAACGGCGAGCAGTGCGGACGCGTCGCCGCGACCTCATCTGCAGGTCGTGCTCGTCTACGACGTAAGGGAGTGAGCATCTTGCTCTGCAGGAGGGCGCGGGTCCTAGTTGTGTTGAAGGTCCGGGGTTGCACCGCGAGTTAGGCAAGGGCCTGTGAGATGGGGGCTTTCGAGGGGGCGTTGCTTTGCGTGGGGAGACGAGGGTGAAGATATGCCATCTGGTATTTCGGGATGCCAGACTTATCGTGAATCCTGATATTCTCTGCGCCGTGGCGCGGCGGCATGAAGGTGTGGAGCTCCTTCGTTGAAGAAGGTCTAGGTGCGGTAGTAAGGGCGGGTGACGCGGAGGACACATTCTCGCTTGGCCATGATGAGAGGATCTTGAAAACAAAATGGGCTTCTGTTCAACGCTGAGTCTTGCCCGGTGTTAATCACATTGAATCTGAGAGCTGTGTTTTAATTTAGAATTCTAGTCGGCGTTGAACCCTGTGTTGAATCCAGGGCATGATTTGCGGTCAGCTGGTCTCTGGACTAGTTATTTCCGTGGTTAGACAAGTTGCTGGCATGGGACAGGTACGTCTGAGGCTCTGTCAGAGCACTTTTACCCTTTTGGGGTAGATCTCTGGTGTTTTGATACTGGGCCCTCCCAACTGCACCCCTGAGGTGCTCCCCCGGCCCAATCTCAAGAGCTGGCCGTCTTCCACGTTTCCGCCATCCTGACTAGGTACCTAGGTAGATAGTCAGAAGATGCCTCCTTGAAACTTCTGGGGAGTGGCACACTGGTTCCTCTCCGTATGCCCATCTTGAGAATAACTCACACCGCAATCAACCGCATGCGGTAGTCCAGCCGGTTCCAGTAGCAGGCTGGAGAAGAATGCTATGTTTGACCTCGTAGTCATCATTGGTATCTCCTGTAGACTCCCAGGACGTATTGGCCGATTCCTGGTTTCGTTTGCGCAGTCCCGGCGGCGTGTTAACGGAAGCATTCCCTTCAAGTTCTGATAGGTGAGTTATATCATCCTGATGGAGCTCATCATGGTTCAAGTTGCCTGAGCTCGTGAAACTGGGCCTCAACCATATTATGGATCTAGCGATGTACCCCTAGGCCACGAATGTTATACATTCATTCCTCAAAAAATGAATGTCCCTGTATCGGAGTCGGAGAAGGAGTTTGCTGGTAAGTTGATCTTTCTCCGTGAATCAACGGCGCTCATGGACGTTCCACTTTCAAGATGTACGGCACTAACATAAGGCGCCACCAGCAGGCCTTCTGAGAACATGACGCTTTAACTGTGTTACAGCAGACATTTTTTTTTAATAAGACTTAGGGGTCGGATTCAGGGAGGATGTCATGAAATGGATGAATGAGGGCAACTCCTGCAAAGTAAACTTAGAAACCGCTTCCAGGACGCTCCAGAGCTTCCTTGTATCAGATGACATTAAGTTTCGTCTTGCCGACATACAACTGGCAGCCAATTTCTTAGAAGAGTGCAAACGCCTGCCAATTTTCATTCTGGCAACTGCTTGTAAATCTGCTCATAAATCTGCTCATGTACACTTTGAGGATAGTGGTTTGCACATGTGACCTATTATGATAAGAAGGGCCACAGGTTCTTTCTTTTTCGGGGGGAGGAGGGGCGGGGGCGTGGATAAATCCCCACGTTCTTCTGCAGTAGAGTATGCGACCAGGCTTGCTTGCAAATACGACTTCCCACTGCAGATCCTAGAGGGAACTCAGAGGCGAAGTCCAGGTCTGGGACGTGTGTGTTGCGCAGCGCTATGATGCATCGCTGATGTTTGACTCATTCGACTTTTACCAACGCAAAATCTAGGACAAGGAAACTGGAGGGGAATTGTAAACCGTGAGGCAGGGGGGGGCGCTGAAGCTGATGTCATTCCGTCGCGCGATAAGCTTATCGAAAGTGACACAAAGAAAGCCATGGAGGAAATGTTGAGTTCTAGGTCCACCCGCTCGCCATCCCTGGCGGCACAAACAACGAGGCGCGTCAATGCTCTCGGGGATTCCCCTTTGCGATGCCTTGAACTATCTAGGTACTCAGAGGACAGGCGGGCGAGGTATCCTCAGCAGCAAGCGCACTTTCTTGGCCTTCCATCAGGCACTTTCCTGACCGTGCCCATCTCACCGTCCTAACCCTTACACGGAGGCTGCTACAGACAGGCGGCACACACCGCGAGGGTCTATGCATGTCTCCCAAAGTAGAGCAGCTTAAAGATGAGGCACGCCTTCACCCTCGATGACCCCGGCTAGGCGCACCAGCTGACACCAGTCTCAGGGCACCCGACTCCAGGTCGTCACGGCCGGCGCCGTGGCCGGCCTGATATCGCGCTTCGTCATCGCGCCGCTCGACGTCGTCAAGATCCGCCTGCAACTCCAGCCACACTCCCTCTCCGACCCACTTTCCTACCAGCACCTCCAGGGGCGCGGGCCCATCTACAAGGGCACGATCTCGACCTTCAAGGCCATCCTCGCCAACGAGGGCATCACGGGCCTGTGGAAGGGCAACGTCCCCGCCGAGCTCATGTACGTCAGCTACTCGGCCATCCAGTTCACGACGTACCGGTCGACCACGCAGCTGCTGCGCAGGCTGGCCGGCGGCGAGCGCGCCATCCCGGGGCCCGCCGAGAGCTTCCTGTCGGGCGCGGCGGCGGGCGCGGCGGCCACGGCGTCGACGTACCCGCTGGACCTGCTGCGGACGCGGTTCGCGGCGCAGGGCAACGACGACCGCGTGTACACGTCGCTGCGGCGGGCGGTCGTGCAGATCCACCGCGAGGAGGGCGCCGCGGGCTTCTTCCGCGGGCTGGCGCCGGCCCTGGGCCAGATCGTGCCGCTCATGGGCATGTTCTTCGCGGCGTACGAGGCGCTGCGCCCGCCGCTGGCGGCGCTCGACCTGCCGTTCGGCGGCGGCGACGCCGTGGCCGGCACGCTGGCCAGCGTCGTGGCCAAGACGGGCGTGTTCCCGCTCGACACGGTCAGGAAGAGGATCCAGGTGCAGGGCCCGACGCGCGCGAGATACGTGCACAAGAACATCCCCGACTATGTGGGGCTCGGCACCCTGGGGACGATGCGGTCCATCCTCAGGACGGAGGGCATCAGGAGCTTGTACAGGGGCCTGACTGTCAGTCTGCTCAAGGCTGCGCCGTCGAGCGCGGTCACGGTGTGGACTTATGAGAGGGTGCTGAGCATGCTCATAAGAATGAGTGACGCCAGCGAGAAGAGCTTGTAAATGAGTGTTTTGCATGGATCTGCCCAGGCGTACGGAAGGCGTAGACAAAAGTTTAGGGTAAATACCATGGCACACGCCGTTGCGATGTTAACATCGTATTCGCGATGGATTCACTTGGTCCATTTATTGGTCACAAAACAAGTATAAAGGGAAAACGCATCACGTATAGGCTTTTTGAGTTGAGCCACCCAACTTTCCATGATTCTAGGCATAATGTTGTCATAAGCCCTGTGAATTTGTCTAGATTCCCATATGATACAAGCCAAGTTGTCAGCCCGACTAGGGCTTTTGTTTAGCCCATCGTCCTAGTCCACCATGTTTTCAATTCGAATATCTGCTTTATTTCCCCTTCCTCACCCACTCCTCCACCGTCTCCCTCGCACCTTTAACCTTCTCCTCGAGCTTGTCGCGCCCGAGCTGCGTGTGCACCCGGGCAAAGCTGACACCCTTCCTCCAGCTGTCCTTGATCTGGAGGTGGCTCTGCGCCACGACGGGGTACCGCTGCTCATACTTCCAGGCCAGGTCGCTCGTGTTGCGCATGGTGTGGGGAATGGCGACCCAGCCCATGCCCACGCCGAAAGCGGCCGGGACGGTGGCCCTCAGCAGGATGTTGCTCCGCCGCGTGACGATGCTGCCGGCCATGGCGGCCACCAGGACGTAGACCAGCCCGGGCATCAGCTTCTCGCCGGACTCTGGCGGCGGCGCGAGCGAGGCGATGGTGTCGGTGAAGGATTTCTCGAGGTGGAAGGCGCGGTCCATGGTGCGGTTCACGGCGTCCTCGGCGGTGCAGGCGTGGCGGTAGATGAACAGGCGGACCTCACGGATCTGGGCGGCGAGGCGGTCGGTAGGCGTCGGGCCGTGTGGCTGGTGCTGTTGGGGTTGCTGCGCTACCTCGGCCAGGGAGGGTGATGCCGGGTTCTCGGGGGCCAGTGTGGTCGAGGACGACGGAGTGTCTTGCCTCGCGGCGGGCTTCGTGGGTGGGAGCGTAGCTGTTGTGGGCACGGCATCGAAGTCGTCGTATATGGGCTTCCGGGACTAAGTAGCAGGCTCGGCGTCAGTCCGACTTTGTCCTTGTCATGGCAGGCTGCATGTCATGACATGACCTAATATGGAGATGGTGGCATGTGCTAGTCGTACATGAGAATTGTGTGATTCTGGAGCTTCGGCAAGGGCCACCTTGGGGGAGAAGGCGACGGCTCCGACGAGCATGGACGCTGCCAACGGCGCCGCGCGCTGAGAGAATAAGAAGAGCGTGGTCAGCAGAGGGCCCGGGTGTCGAGGTCAATCGGGGAGGTGGGCCTGGATGCTCACCCGTTGCAGCAGTGCTCTCGCAGCCATGGTAAGCTCAATTGGGTCCGTTGAGGCTCTGGACGAGGGTCGGGGAAGGAAGGGGGAGCTCTCGAGTGTGGCGGCAGTTGTCACGATTCCAGGTGAAGTTTGAGGGAGAAGTAGACTCGTGCTGCAGTGCAGCTCGACATGGGTGTGTGGCCAGTGGCCTGTGTCGTCAAATGGCTGCCCACTTCCAGCAGCGGCTCTTTCCGATGGCCGGATTTCTCGAAAATTTTAGCGCATTTTTCGTCATAGCAGCTGCACCTTTACCACAGAGGACACACGGTAACAGCTCAGCAGCCGACTCGGCAGACGGGCTAAAGTCGGCAATCGCAAAGCAGAGATATGACAGGCAACTCGTGCTTGGATAGAGAGGTCGCCCCTTCGTGCAACATTGTACTTAATCTGTGCGCGTTTACACGCGTGGCATGACTCCCTTCGCTCTCTTCGTCAGTTCAAGTGTACACACGTAGCAACTTTGTCTTTACGTTCCTTCTGCCTCAGCTCTCGGAAGAGTCCCAAGCCAACTCGTGACTCGTGTGCAAGACACGGCAGATCAGCACCAGGACCATGAGATGTGAAGGCGCAGCACCACCGCCGAGATCATGATCAAGTTTGCCCAGCGCCGGGCGACAACAGCCTCGGCATCGTGGGTATGCTCAACATGTCTCCGGCGCAAGGCTCAACAAACAACCAAGCAGCTTCCTCGGGTAGCAGCAGCAGCAGCCTCGCGATGGCAGCACACCCTCGCCCACACCGAGACCGTCCAGCCTCCCCCACACGCCTTCTTCGTCCCGCCCTCCGCCACCAGCACGACCGCAGACGCCAAACATGACGATGCAGACCTGCGCCGTATATTCGACTCTCCCTCAGCTTGGCTGGCCTTCTCGGGCGCCTTTAAGGGCAAGCCCCGCGTCGGCCTCTTCCGCAACGCCTACCTGACAGAGCCTAAAGGCTTCCTCGCCTTTGCCCAGGTCTCCCTGACGCGTGCTCAACGCATCGTCGACAAGGTCCTCTCCGCTAGCTCAGTGACCGAGTACAGAGCTGTTGTCCGCGACCTTGACAGGTTGTCAGACCTACTATGTCGCGTCATAGACCTATCCGACTTCGTCCGCGTTACACACCCCGACAGGGCCATGCAAGCTGCCGCCTCGGAGGCATGGACAGTCGTATACCAGTACATGAACCAGCTCAACACGACCACTGGTCTGAACGAGCAGCTTGGGAAGGCATTGGACAACCCGGATGTTTTCGGTGGCTGGTCAGAAGAGGAGAGGGCTGTGGCAGAGATCCTGAAGCTGGATTTCACAAAGTCGGCCGTCAACCTGCCCAGGCAGGCGAGGGACAGGTTCGTCGAACTATCGTCCGAGATAGGCGATGTGGGTCAGACGTTTGTTGAACAGATGGCCCCAGAGCAGCCCGTCCTCACCTTCCCGAGCAGCCAACTCCAGGGCCTCGATCCCATCATAGCCCGCAAGTTGACCCGGAGAGGGCGCGTCCACTTGCCTGCGCTGAGTGGCGAGGCGTCTCTAGCGCTACGCACCGTCCATGACGAGGACACGAGGAAGGCGATCTACTATGCCTCGCGAACTGCGTCGGCCAGGACAGTCCGTCAGCTGGAGCATTTACTCAGTCTCCGAGCTGAGATCGCTAGCCTGTCCGGGTTCGAGAGTTACGGCCACATGGCACTGCGTGACAGAATGATGGCCAAATCGCCCGAGTCAGTCCAGCAGTTCCTGAAAGCTCTCAACAAAAATAATGCGCCGATTGTCAGGCGCGAGATGGAGGACCTCATGGCTTGGAAGCAGGGTAAGATTGGCTTGTCTTCGTCCAGCCTGCAGCCATGGGACAAGGACTACTATATGGGTCAGATCAGGGATCTGGAGAGGTCGAAATCAAAGCGCGAGGACTTCCTGTCTGCGTACTTCTCGCTTGGAACCATCATGCAGGGCCTGTCAAGGCTTTTCACCCGCCTCTATGGAATTCGTTTCGTGGCCAGAGAGACAATGCCGGGCGAAACCTGGCACCCTGAAGTGCGGCGACTCGACGTTATATCCGACACCGATGGGCATGTTGCGGTCCTGTACTGCGACTTGTTCTACAGGGCAGACAAGTCACCCAACCCTGCTCACTTCACAGTGCGGTGCTCGCGCGAGATCGCGGCGTCGGAGCTTGCAGAAGCCGAGTCTGCTGCTCAGCAAGCTGTCACGGGCATCCCGGACTTTGCCTCGGCCGAGGAGGCTGCCAACGACGGCATGGCCATGTCTCGAGGCAGCAATGGCGTCTTGAAACAGCTACCCACCATCGCGCTCGTGTGCGATTTCCCTCAGAGCCAGGCTGGCGGTGATAAGCCCGCCTTCTTGACATACGGACAGGTAGAGACACTCTTCCACGAGATGGGCCACGCGATCCACAGTATCCTCGCGCGGACCTCACTGCAAAACGTCTCGGGCACACGCTGTGCGACCGACCTGGCCGAGCTTCCTTCTACTCTGATGGAGCACTTCTGTGCGGACCCGGAAGTGCTGCGCCTCTTTGCCCGGCATTATGAGACAGACGAGCCGCTCAACTACCAGTTGGTTGTCGATAGGTTACGGCAATCCCGACGGTTCGAGGGCACAGACAACGAGAACCAGATCCTCCTCGCGATGTTAGATCAGGAATATCACTCCCCCCGTGCGGCAAGCGCATCCTTCGACTCCACCGAAGTCTACCGCGGCATCCAGCTTGAGTACGGCAACACGCCCGCCGACCCGCCCGCGTGTAGGTGGCAAGGCTTCTTCGGCCACCTGTTCGGGTACGGCAGCACGTACTACAGCTACCTGTTCGACCGCGTGCTTGCGGAGCGGGTGTGGAAAGAGGTCTTCTCGTCTGGACGGGACGGTGCAGCCATCAGCAGGGAGAATGGCGAGCAGCTGAAAGAGGGCCTCCTCAAGTGGGGTGGGAGCCGTGACCCTTGGAGGTGTCTGGCGGATGCGCTCAAGGACGACCGCGTGGCGGACGGGGATGAAAAGGCCATGGCCCTGGTGGGAAGTTGGGGCGCGGGAGCCACGGTCAAGGAATGATGAGAGGTTGACGATTTCTCATAGAAACATAGATGACACAGCAGCTCTGTATATGGAATGCGCTGAAATTCAGACGGTCCTAGCAGCATATAATGTCTCTAGGACCAATATTGGGCCCTCAACTTCTCAATCGCCCTCTTCAGCAACCGCCGCAGCCCATAATCAGCCCCCTTGTTGTCCAAGAACGTCTTTGTCCTTACAGTTTCTCTCACACTCCCATCCATCCAAAACGTCAACACGTACTCGCCCTCGAATTCACACTCCGCCATCTCGTCCTCCTCGAGTCCTACGGCCTTCTTTTTGAACCGCGCCCTGCTCGTCGCCCAGACCGTGACCTGGCTGCCGGCCTCACTCTCAACGTACTCCCTCACGTAGACCGGGAATCATGTCACGACCTTTCGCAGCGCAGCGCTCTGCTCCAGGAATTGCTTTTCGGTTAGCGGGCCCGTCAAGGCCAGGAGAGAGTGGGGCGAAGTGGTGGCAGTGGTCCGGGGCGAGGATCGTGGCTTGAGTGTCTGTGTCTAGGGTCTCAGAGGGGTTGATATACTTCTTTGTTGTGTGTAAGCGGTTTGAGTCCATGATGCAATTGCTTTTGAGAGTGGCTGCTCGTAGGAATCGCGGATCCGGTGAAATGATGATCTGATAAATTTCCCTCTGAGCGTGGGAAATTCATGACTCCATGATGAGTCCGGGAGTGATGGCCATGTATATCTCATATGAACGGAGTTGAACAGCCTCTTTGATGTTGTGCTAGTCCGAAAAGGAGAGCATTCATGTAGGACAAGAAACATTATGTGGCGTTACTTAAGCGAAGAAGTCGACAATAAACTACCTGATCTCAAATCTCTCCACGCCATTCTTTCCGACCTCACGATGGAACCGCGGGTCTTCTTCATCCTGCCCCGTCGGCTTCAACCTCAACGTCCCATCCTCCTCCCTCTCGTACGTGCCTTCGGCCAACAGCCCTGCTTCCTCTACAGCTTGTCCCTGCATTATAGTAGGCACGATGCATTCGCCCACAAGTGCCCATTTCTGCCCAACCTCGGAGCCACCTCCAGCCGCGCCATCCAGCGGCCTCAACACGTACGGGACGATCCCGCCAAACAGGACAACCACCACGTCCCCGGCCCTCATCGCCGCAGGCCCCAGGCCGAGCCTCCCGTCCTCGCAGCGGAACACCCTGCGCCCGAGGAACGCGTTCATCGAGCACAGCGCCCGCTCCGTGGCGTACGTGCTCCCCTCCCCCTCGACGGCCGCCCAGAAGTCCGCGAAGTCCCCGTGCCGCAGCGCCGCGGCGTCCCAGCCGCAGCGCTCGCGCCAGTACAGCAGGAACTCGCCCAGGTTGTCGTTGCCCATCCTCTCGCCGTCGAGCATCTCGGTGGAGCGGCGCAGCCCGTACTTCCCCGGCATTCCCGTCGTGGCCGCCATGCGGAACCCGCCGCCCGGCGCGCCGAGCACCCGGGCCTGCGCCTCCGGGCTGCTGAAGCCCGGGATCGTGAACCTCTCCAGCGTCGCGCTCCACGAGGCGCGGACTTGGCGGTCCGGGTCGTTCAGGTACGACAGAATGATGAGCATCGCGTCCCTGTCCCTGTCCGGCAGGCTGGTGAAGGATATCTTGCCGGCGGCGAAGGGCTCCGTGGCGTCTGTCACCGTCGTGACCTTGAGGCCGCTGAGCGCGAGGGACTTGCCGTCCGCGCCGAAGGTGTCGCCTCCGGGGAAGAACAGTTCGCCCGCGTTGGCGTAGTACCCGTGCTCTTGTCGGAGGGCCAGCGGCTCTGCGAACAGAGACTGGTCCCACTTTGGGACCCAGGACGGCGAGCTGCTGTCGATCTCGAGGCCGTGCTGCACGGCGCTGAGGAGCCTCAGGTTGGCGTCTTGGGAAAGCATGCGCTTTATGGCATCCAAGTAGACCGATCCCACATCCGCCGTGTAGTCGGGGTTGAGGAGCAGCTCCTTCTCCGGGTCATTGCCTGAGAATGGCATTCCGAGCAAGGCGAATATCCTGTCCCGCGCGTCTGTCGACTTGAACTTCCCCATCGTCGTCGCCAGGACGGCAGATAGGTCAAGCTTGGAGAAGCTCGAGATGGCGCTGCGCTTGGCCAGCGGGAGGACGTAGATCAGGAATGCGTTGTATGCAGCGGAGATGGGCCAGCCCGGGTTGGTCGCCCACCCTCTGGTCAGGAGCCACGCTGCGCTGATGCCGACGAGGCCCCAGCTGATGGAGTGGCCTCCCCAGACTACGGTGACGTTCTGCCCCAGGACCAGTTCTTGGATCACCCAGAACCGAGTAAAGTATTCGGTCTGGAAGATGGCCTGGAGGGCAGTCCACCCGTCTTCGTCTATGCTGAGTCCTTCCTTCTGGGGCTCGAACGCGTCCCGGTAGCTTGAGAACTTGTATGGGTCGGCCGGAGGGCGCCAGGAGCGAACAATGTCGCAAATGGTGCTGAAGGCTAGTCTTGCGTTGTTAGCCTTGTCTTGCCCGAGCCAGACGAGCACTCTCCGGGCGTTCGTGTAGATTCTCCGCATGATCGACACCTGTTGGCCACGCTCGGAAACATCAGCCTGGTTGATGCATACAGCATCAGCCCAGATGTATCGCCTGCGGTCTGGATATCGAAGCCTCTTCAAGGCGTTGTCGAGGTTCTTTGGGATATTGACCGTCTGGCTGCGGACCTGGAGCGGGACTTGGTCCTTGGAGTCTCCCCATGTGTATGACATGGCTTCGTACGCCACATCTTTGTCTAAGTCCACCACTTCCAGCCGTGTCTGGAGTTCCGACCCAGCCGAATCGGGTTCCACAATAAGGACTCTGATGCTGTGGCCATCCGGAAGCGGCTGGTACACTGAACTGCTCTCCTTCGCGTCGACTTCGAGCCAGGAGGTCTTGTCTTGGAGCTCATCGATCTCAGTGTCGACGCCGTCGAACGCGCATTGCTCAACAGCTTTTCCAGCCTTCAGGAAGATTGCCCTTGCGAGGTGATCTGCCTCCGCCACGAATTCTGGCCTGTCGTCATCTGTACCTTGGCCGCTGCCACCATCTGCTGGCTTTAAGATAGTTGTTGGCTTGCTCGGAACCTCCTCCTTCGGCTGTACCGGAGTAGCCTTTTCGCAGTGACCCATCACAAAAACAGCTGTTATGCCGGTCTGATCCTTCTCAACATCGTCCAGCTTCATCGTCATTGTGATCTCCTTCTCCGCTTGCACCCAAACCCCCTTGGTCCACGCTGAAGGTTCACCATCCGACCAAGCATGCAAATGCTCGTTCCCCTGGGCGCCGTCCACGCTGAACGTGATATTGGCTTTTGGATTTATCCATACCGGATACAAAAAGGTGTCGGTGAGGAAAGCAGTCTTGTCAACTTTCAGCTTCTCGGCTTTGAGAACGCCAAGAGTCACGGATCCATCCTTTGAGGGGTCGAACTTCCCAAGGTGGTCGCTCTTGGATTCCCCCTTCAGCGTCCGCCACAGGTCGATGAAGACATGTTTGTAAATCTCGTAGATCTCCGACCGCCACGGAGACACGACGCTCCTCACGTCATACGGCTCCGCCGCGGCGAGGGCGGCCGGATTGAGAATTCGGAGCCTGGTATGTTTCAACCACAGGTCATGGTCCCATCTGGCCTCCTCAGGATCATCTGAAATTCCATTTCCAATCGCTTGGGTGATGGCTTGAAAACAGTCCTTGAGCGTGCTTTCTTGCAGGAGCTCCTCGTCTGAGAGGGGCGGGTCCACGAGCCAGAGCCTCCGAAGCATCGTCGACACTTGGCGGACCACCATATTGTGTGAGAAATCGATGAGACGGACGGCCGGCCCATCGAGTGGCTTGGCGCCGACATACTGTTGCGAATGTTCGGAAGACATGAAAAAAAAGAAATGTTCGGTTCAAGGAGATGGTTAAACAACACTGCTGTTTGAGTGCCGTGGCGATGAAGGCGGGGATGCGGATTTTGGGGTACGGGTTGGGTTTATACCAAGACGACGCGCCTCCGCCTCCAGCCTTCTCCGCGAGCAGGGCGGAGTAAACTCGGTAGGATTTCCGCCATTGGCCTAGCACGTTGCTTGGGCATGATCACACATGACCCATTACCAGGAAGCCGGCGAAGAAATAGACTTTCATTGTTGTAAGGAGAGGGCCTGGCGCGCCGTAGCAGAAGCATGGCTAGGCGGAAACAATACCCCGCATAAGACCGAACAACAAATTTTGGCATCAATAGTATCGGCCGGTACGTCTGTAACATATCACAGGAATCCACACCTGAGAAAAGGAAAGGTACACCAGTACATCCTTCATATTACCAGCTCAATTCCTACACCCACCCACCGAAGGCGAACTTCTTAGGAATGAGGAGGGGGTAGCGCAGGAGCAGCTGTTTTCGTTGCAGGACTGAGTTTTGCAGAAATGAGTATTAGGAGTGTGTCATGATAATGAAGATGTTGGCCTTGGGCGTTGGGTGAGGCACGAGTGCACTCTTCGTTGCTGTCAACTGGTGGGTGCAGTTCTCCGATTTTCTGTAAAGAGCTGTCGATTCAGCTGCAGCCGTCTATAGCTCTATTTCTGATCCGCTTATCAATCTATAAATCGAATACAAGCATCACAATACTTGTAGATCGGGGGATACGTCGTCCACAGCGCTGTATCGTAGACTCCTGCAGAAGAGTTGACCACCCAGCCAAACGGTAATCGAATCTCGGGCTCTTGAGCATTCCTATACCAAGATATCACTTCCCTTCGAGCTGTTCTCGGAAATCCATGCAGATATGTCCAACGGTCCTCGACGACGAGAACATAATGAACCCAAAAGACCCCTTTGGTAATGCTCAACTGCGCAGACCCGAATGTACCAGTCGCATCGTATTCAAAAATAGACTCATTTGTCCTATCCGTGTAATTAATTACACTGCCACGGACGATGGTTCTCGGCCCCGCCAGTTGAGATGGCTGGCGGTCTAAGCGGACCAAAGATTCGATGTAGTGGGATGCGTAATTGATGACGACTCCGGCTTCCAATAGTTGTGGGCCCGGCGAGAAGCTCATTCGGAAACAGAGTATTTCATAGCACAAGCAATCGCCGATGAGGTACACCTCAGCCTCAATAGTTCCCCATCGTGTCGTCTTTGAAAAGGTGTGCGTCGTCCATAAGCCGCTTATCAGACGCCTGCGCTGTGGTTTCGGCCGAATGAGGCGCAAATCCGCAGACGAAGGTGAATTTAACACCTCAGAGGCAAGGCCACAGCTGTTCAGGCCACCTGATATCGTGAGTTGATCTCGTCTCGAAGCCAAGCTCTGGATCCTATGTGAGAGTGACTCGGCCGCTGCCATATGACTATAGGCAAGGAGCTGGTCGATAATGGAAGCGATTAGAACCTTTTGTTCGCTAAAGTTGAAGAGGTCTGGCAGCTTGGAATAGTGGGTAGCTGTCCCGAGAATCTTCCTGACATAGATCAGGGGAAGCGTTATGTCTTCGGACGTGAACGGAATGATCTCGATCACATCGCTCTCGTCTTGCCGCAAGAACACGTTCCTCGGCAACTCTGATCGAGAATCATTGCTGGCAACTGTCTCCACGGTAACTATCTTGCTCTTTTCCTTCGGAGTGATATGGACCAAATTCTGTTTTCGTCTCGCAATTCTCAGGCCCCGATTTCGCGGGCTGTTATTTCTGGAAGTCAGTCTCGTGACACGAGTTGTGCCCCGGAGAGTATTTGTGGAGGGTATGACAGCTAGTACGTCCACACAATCTTGCAACCTCTTGGCCGTATTGGAACTTTCGACGATGTCAGCCCGAGTAGCGTTTAATTCGTTCCGAAGCACAATCTCATTTCTCCTAAACGTCGATCAGCGCATTACCTCCTTCTGGGAAAATTTAATACTCACCGTCCCGTGACACTTAGAGCAGTGTTCATGTAGTTGCTCAGTCTCTGGAGACGCGTACAAGAGGCAGCGACTTTGTTATCATCCAGCGACCATCTTACTTTGCCTGTCACTCTCTCGAATAGATCGAGCCAGCCGCCTGGCGAAGACGGCCCGGGGTGGGTGCCCGACATGAGCTTCGCCAAGAGCTTGAACTCTAGCTCGATAAGGCACAGCAGCTGTTTGATTTGTGGGAGAGTGCGTCCATTGTCGATTGAAAAGGCCGAAGCTTCGAATTCTTGCATGAATATTCTCACTTGTGCGGTGATGGCTGTCGCGGCCTGAATCTCATCGAGCAGCTGCGCCATGGATGACGACGCATCTCTGTATCGGCAGTACATATTGAAGACACGTGTTCCGGTCTCAAAAGCCGTGTCGGCCAGACTGATCATTGCAGCAACATTTGCCGCAGTTGAAAGCGAGACAAGAGCAGCCATGGTGGGTTGCGGCTGCGGAGGGGAAGGACGTGATCAGCGCATGCTCAATGGCATCAAGTTCAAGTGTTAAGAAGAGAAGACAATCAATTGCTCTCCTCAGCTGAAATTTTAGTCTCCTCGTCTGGAACCAAGCCTTGGGTCAGTGCTGTCCCACCATAGTTCCCTCATAGGTTGTCGGTGCTGACAGAGGACGCCGAGTTCTGCTGTGCTACCCACCTGACCCGTTGAACGCCCTGTGCCGCGATGGGCCCATCCCGAATGCATCACGCTGCATGATGCTGAGCCTCTGACAGCTCTCCATCTGCATTTGCAAGAATGCCTTGAGAAAGCCTAAGCTGGAAAATGCCTCAACCGTTCCACTCAGAATCTACGATAGGGACAACAGCAATCAGCCACCAGCGTACTGCAACGACCCATGCATGGGCATATACAAAGACTGGCGGCCTGGTGACACACAATCCTATCCTAGAATCTTCTGTTTACATCCGGTATTGTTTTCAACCCTCAAGCCTGGCTTGGTGTTGGGGCACTGCCTGTAGAAGGG